>JAURVB010012393.1:0-166866 GCA_033002965.1 Piper betle
GTCAGCGGACTGTTCCATTCCCGAGGGATCCTGACAACTCCGCGTTTGAGTTCCTCACACCCGGAGAACGTGGAGGTTTACGGGTACTGTTTAGTACAGCGCATGTCCGGACTTGTGGTTCAAAGGGTACTAAAGGCGACTGCCTGAGAGTACTCGGCCTTCGTGCTCAAGGCCAGGAGAAATATGGAGGTAAGGAGAGGGCTTAGGATAAAGTTTCACGAGAAGTACTGAAAAAGAAGTGCTGAGAGTAGCACAGTACCAGCAGCAGTAAGTTCGGGATGCTACCGGGTCTGCAGCCCAGTGGCTCCTCAGTAGTGCCCTTCAGAGTGTTCTTGAGGAAGTATATGGTTTTCTTTCATATGAGAGTTTGCTCTCATAGCCAGCTTGTTATAGTTATTTTATTTTCCGGACCAGTAACGCTTGTTACTGACGTTTTTCTTATATATATGTAGGTGATAAGCACGAGATGGATGGCCGGCCAGGACGGAGGAGCAATAAGGTCTTCTGCACACACACATCGGGTGATTGAATGTTTAATGTTTTGTTTATGATGTTATTTTATAAACATGCTATGAGTAAATGTTTGAGGCTTGACAATGAGATGAAATGAAATGATCAGAGTAGCGCAGCAAAAGTGTGATGGGTTGAAACCCAAGCTTCAGAATGAGAGTATAGTAAATTAGATTCTGCGTGAATGAAATTGTTTGATACTTGGTTATATATATTTTTATATGTATATTTGACAGGGTGGCCCCTAATTGCATTTTTAGGGGAAATTCTGTCCGTCATATTTCAAAACTTTTATTAATTTTTATCGGGATGGTTTTGGTGTGTACTCTGACTTGCATGTCATTCATGTAGTACCATGTTAGGTTTGTGTATTCATCCATGCATTGCGAGTTGTATCTTCATCTTAAGACGCCGAGATTGGATCCGCATGAGTTAGGTTCGGGTTAGCCGACTTAACCGGGGCCTGTAACATGCCGGTTCGGTTCACGAGTGTGAACCGGATTTGGGGTGTTACAGCAATGCAGCGCATGTCTAGACTTGTGGTTCAAAGGGTACTGAAGGCGACTGCCTGAGAGTGCTCGGCCTTTGTGCTCAAGGCCAGGAGTAATATGGAAGGTGCAGAGGGCGGTAAGGAATGAAATTTGATGCGAGAAGCAATAGAGAAATGGCCAAGGTATGAGAATGAGAAAGATAGGGGGACGCTGTCGACCCGAGGGCGACGGCCCGACGACGACGGCTCCCGTATGTGCCCTGATGAGAGTTCTTGAGGAAGTATATGGTTTTGATTCAACAGGAGAGTTTGCTCTCCTGTGCCAGATTGATATTAGTTATTTTCCGGGCCGGTAACACTCGTTACTGACGGTTTTTCTATATATATGTAGGTGAGGAATGCGAGCGATGAAAGCTGTCGGGACTGCGGAGGAGCAGCACGGAACCGCGCACACATGTACCTGCCGCGTGTAATGTATAATGATGGTTGTTTAATGCTGTGTGGATGATTATTACAATGTTTTTGTCTTGATGAATTACTTGTTATGAAACGAACTGATAAATATGAATGAGTAGGGAGCCTTGGAGTTCAGACTCGGCTCGGGTAAAAATGAATGAGATAATGATTTAATGTCATGGTAGATTATTATGTGTTATCGTATTTTCATAAAATATTATATATTTTCTTTTGGTTTCTCATTTATTATTTTGTCTTGTTTTTCCTTGTACATCACAGCATGCATGTAGGACCGCGTTAGAACCCAATCGTTCTCATTCATGCATTTCATATTTGCATCTTCATCTTGAGACGCCGAGAGTAGATCCTGGTCGGCTTAACCGAATCTAGTAGATTAACGAACGGTTCGGTCGCCGGTGACATTTCCGGGTCGGTTCACGGGTGAGCCGAAACGGGGTGTTACATATGGTGTTCAATGGAGTCGAACAGTTGGAAACTTAAAGGGACATTATAATTAATTAGAGTACATCGATTTGTGAACACCCTCTTCGAATTCTTGTATCTCCACTTCTATATAAAGGGGTGGTCATTTGTTGTTGATCATATCTCATCTCTTGGCTTCAGATTGTAGTAGAAGCAGTAGTTTTAGTTTTTGTAATTTCTTTCTCTTTCGTAATAAAAGTTAGTTTCTTCTTTATATTGTTTTGCTTAATATTGTTTTCTATTTTTATTATGGAGTAGTTTTATATTTCGTTCTAGAGAAGAATGGAACTTAACATGATTTAATTGAATTCATTTCGAGCTCTTACTCTTTTATTCAATCGGATCGTTTGAATTATCATGTTCTAAATGCTAAGAGTAGATTGATCACCTATTTCTTAGATCATGAGGTTTAATTAGATTTCGGGAGAAATTAATTAGATTAGTCATTGATAATTCATCATACGACGAGTCTTTTGACTTGTTTGTCGTTGTGGTCGGGAGATACACAACACCGTATGCGATTGTAAGGCAATTCTTAATGCATTATTTTGTTGATTAATCAATTATCACCGGGAGGTAGAAATTGAGGCAAAATAATAGAAGCATGAAGGAGCGGGAGCCACCATGTCATATAATTATCCTAGATCGACAATCCGAGGGAATAAAAGATGAGAGTAAGATTTGATGAAGATTAAATTAATGTTAAGGGAAATTCGACTCTAGAACGAGTTTTATAATTTTAACTCCGCTTTTTATTTAAGTTATTATTTAGATTTCTTTAAGTCAATTATTTCTATTTTTCTCTTAATATTATTCTCTTTAATTAATTATAGAAAATTCATCTCTCTGTGGGAACGATACTCTAATTTATCATCATACTACTTGTTTCGACCGTGTATACTTGCATGTCACTGAAAAAAGTCTAACAGTCACGTTCCTAACTTGCTGGCTTCCTCGACCACCATCCAACGCCAAAAATCCGCCCCGCCGACAACGAAGAACAGGATAGCATCTTTGTTTTGCAAGTTCGGCATCCAATTTTCCGGCGACTTTCCCGGACAACCTCGACCTTATTGTATCAGTACAAGACCATCTGCTTGGAGCTCAGAGTGCCCCGACAGAGTGCCCCGACACAGCACCCCAGAATTTACGCCAGGGACTCCTGTCGTCGCCGGATTTCTGCCGGCAAGCTGCCGATTGGAAAAGCAGAAAACAGAGCAGCGAAGGTCGGATTTCGCTAATTTTTTTCCTACCAACACTGGTCATTCCCGGCCCCATCGTGAGGTTCAAAGTGAAGGCTGAGAAGTGATCTACAAACCCAAACTGAGATCCGCCGGATTTCGTCGACGTAGCCGCAGGAAAAACATCGGGAAGCGAGGAAGTTGTTGGCCGGAAAAGCAGAAAATAAAGCAGCGAAGGTCAGATTTCGCTAATTTTTCTGACCAACACTGGTCATTCCCAGTGTGACCGAGAGGTGAAACGTGAAGACGGAGGAGTGGTATAGAAACCCAAAGTGAGTTTCGCCAAAGTTCGTCGCTGTAGCCGCCAGGAAAAATCGGGAAGCGAGGAAGTTGCTGGCCGGAAAAGCAGAAAATAGAGTAGCAAACACCGGATTTCTTGGATTTTTCCAACCAGCACTAGTCGTTCCTAGACCTTCCGTTGTGATTAAGTGAAGATGGAGAAGAGATCTACAAACCCAAGCCGAGATCCGCCGGAGTTCATCGCTGAGGTCGTCGGAAAAAAATCCGAGAAGTGACCAGTGTAGCACAAAAGTGCAGAAAAGTGTCTAACTTTCTGGCATCCGACTGACCGACCAGAGCCGCCGCTGACCGTCGGAGCACCACCAAGATCTTCACCATTCTGTGATGTACAGTTCTGGGCAATCTCTGCCACCTTCGGCTGCCGGAAAAGCCACCGCCGGAGCCACCAAAACCACCATTGCACTGTCGCTCGCAGCCAGGTTGTTGGACCCGTTTGCTGCTGACCACATCCGCTTTTGTTGTGTCCAAGACCAAATCCTTCTTCCCCAGTTTGCGTCCACTGGAGCCAGACACGTGACCAGTTTTTATTTGTATTGAACCAACCCAAATTGGCCTGGTTCAGTCCATTAACACTCTGAAAATAATTTGAAGGCCTTCCCGACCTCAGATCAAGGCGAAACTTGGTATCCCACCATTTTTGGATGCTCCGGACGCAGTGGTGGGATTATTTTAAAGATTTAAAAGTGAAAAAGGACAAACCATGGCATTGGAGTCAAAGATCTCAGGCAAATTGATTTACAGGCGGCAAAAATTCATTATTTTGTGTAACTTGTAAAAATCAAAGGAGAAATAGTAGATTGCGAGTACTAATTTCACTGTGGACTAACTTAGGGATTCAAATTGAACCCTAAGGAACCACGTAAAAATTTCCTACGTGTCATTTTACTGTTTGTAATATTTTCTATTTCCATCGCACTATCTCTTTGCGCGAGCAAGGGCGCCTCGGTCCCACCGAACCTTCAAACCCGAATCACGTCCAAGAACCGATTCGAGGGGGTGAAACGATCCCGCGCCCGAACATCATACAAAATAAACACCAAAAGTTATAAATTATAGTCATCAAAATCATCGAACAGATGGGTCCTGGTCACGATCATTGTTAAAAATAGTCTCACATCAAAAATAAACATAAATTAGAACTTTGATAAATATTAAGAGTTAAGCTGCTTTAGTTGGTTGAATAGTCATTTTAGATAAAACTCAAATCTTATTATATTATTAAAACCACTTACTCTATTTTATAGGCTCACTCATCCTCGTTGTCTCTAACCCAATAAGTGGTACGATATTTTTGCAATTCCACAAACCCAAAGTTGTTAGTCCAATAAATGGTAAAAAAGACCTTTAGCTCACCTTACAAGTTCAAGAGAGTGTTAATAATAGTTTCACCTTCAAGATACGTATGAGTTAAAACTTTGATAAATACTAATAATTTAGTTCCTTAAATGATTAGTTAGTAATTTTCTCGATAAGGTCTAAGTCTTTAGTCATCACCTGTATGTATGTTGTAATTCTACACATATGATATGCATTATAATAGAATAAATTTTGTCACATATAAGGACTTTTATTCATGTGTATAAAATTATAACTTTATCAAATTATAACTTGATCTTGAGAGTGACACTTTTAAATAATTGTATAACATGTATTATAATTGTATATATATGTATCATGGCCTAACCCAGCACTAGCCTGCTGCTGACAGGAAGGGACCGAAAGTGACAAAACCAGTCCTGCTCAGATCACTTTATATTCAAATGTCAGACTTTTTCGGCATGCAAAAATGAGTTGTCTCGAGCCCTCCAAACCGTTATTCTTGTAGGTAGCATGTACAATATGATAAGCCCCAACACCCCAGGAATCACAAGATATACACTACTGCACAACTTGATTGGCATCTTTTGAAGGGCATTGCAGACTACATAGTCGACAAAAGGACCACAAGATACTATTGAACAGAGCACCAGGTTGGCCACCAATCCCTTCAATTTGTTTAACATGAAACATGAAATGTTAGTTTAAAACGTGAACGGTGATGTTTCTATCTTAGCATATCCAAAAGATCAGTATATTTACCGGGCATGATTCGTTCAAATTGGGCCTACTACTTCGTACAGAGAAAACAGCTTGACAAAATGATGTTGCAGAGGCATATCTTTGTAGTATACTGTGTCCGAGTGACGCACAGTTGTGGTCCCATGATACAGAAGATTGCACATGATTGAAACGATATGTTACTGTACTCATAGAACATGATCAGTTCGATCTATTAAAGATATAGCGAAATGAGTTTGAACGTCGAAGCCGCTATTTGCCCATGACGATGAAGTCGACAACGGCAATGTTTGTCGGCAAATTCATGCAATAATTTACGGACACCATGATTAACACCTGAACTCAAGCAGTGCAGCAAATTAACTTTAGACCAGACCCCTTTTCCAATCTAGAAAGAGGGATTTGGCGAAGCAACAGGTTGTAAATGAAACCTTTACAACACCTCATTCCCAATAGCTCGTTGCTTGTCTTCAAGCCATCGCACATCGCTGCAGAAAACATTATGACTGTATTATTATATCTTATAAAAATTGACGTTTTATTTGAAATGTTGACTCGTCTTTGGAGCTGCTTGCCACTTATATATGCCAATTCACAACCGAAGTGTCAAACCCAACTGGTCTTTTTGGCCTTATCCCATTCACAATTGGAGAACTGAACTCTAAGCTCGTCTCTTCGTCCATGTATACTTACACAGTTACACGCACATTATTGATGCCAACTAATTCAAATCATAATTTAAAAATATTTTGTTGGTAAGATTGGCTAATCACTAGATTAATTATGAATTTACTGATGTCAAGTGATCAATTATCATCCAAATGGGGTGACTGGCCTGAGCTTGAAACTTGAACCCGCCCAAATCAAATCTAGTTTTTTTTTACAGAAAATTTTGAAAAATTATATGTGTAGTAACTCTCCCACACTCTCAAGGTTTGATAGAAATTTGGATTCCAAACCTTAAAACATCATCACATAAAAATATATTATTATCTTTTGAAGATAACACCTCATATTCGCTCACATGTCTATTGATAAGGTTGCAATTAAGCCAGATAAGTACCCATAAGTAAAATATGTTCAATTTGGTCAACTTAAACTTGTGTTCTTATCTTAGATGTCAAATAAATACTGGACTTGATAATAATAATTCAATGGACTATAAGCAGAATTTAAACAAAAAATGTACGGCCCAATTTAGTTAGAAGTTTGATATCAATGTATTTTACTTTGACATAATATGCAACCTAATTTTAGTTTGCTTCATTCATAATTAATTTAATTAAACACAACAAATTTGAACAAATTAAGTATTCTGCTCAAATGTAATTCGATATGTATATATATAACATAATAATAGACTAAAAATAAATTAATTAATAAATAAATTATATATAAATAAATACTATAATCTGACTAAACCCGACTCAATTATTTTACATCCATCAATGATCGCTCGACACCTCAAGTGTACGTCGTCACTTTTAACCCTTCTCTTTCTCAATTTTGAGCCCCAACCTAAAAAATAAAAGTAGTTTTTCAAAAAGTGCCGGGCCCACCCCTTCCAACTGTCCGCCGGACGTGGACCCCAGCTCTGCCAAGCCAGGCCTGTCACGTGGTGGGTCCCGTAAGCTGACGCAGCAGCTTGGCCCACTGCAATCTTCGGCCCCTTCTAAACTTCGAGTTCGCTTGGGCCCACTAGATCGGCCATGGATAATTACTCCCACGCGTGCGACGAATCTCAAGCGTGCACATTGTTTCCGACCGTTACCCGAGCCAAAAGCCCTCCCGGCTTTTTCAGGCGTGACAGCCCCCCTACGTCCCGATCCGTACGTCTGGCCCACAACATGATTCTTTGAAATTATTCGGATAAAAATAATAAACAAATAATATAATAACTACGATAAAATTAAATAATGAGTATGTTTGTTCGTTTAATATATCAACAAAAATTTTATGTATTCAGTGAAAATTTATATGTTTAAACTTTAACCTTTGGTTTGTTAAGACGGGGTTGGTGCGCATTAATGTACGAAAGTATGAACGCGAGTATGTGTTATTTTAAAAATTAAATAACTTGTATATTTAAATCATAATTATTATAATATAATAATTAATTTATAATTATTTTTAAAAAAATTACATCTTGTTTACTTGGTCACAATCAGTCATAAAAATATTAATAATTTGCACACTTTAAAACATGAAACGGATAAACTTTGATGAAATTAAGTGGTTTTGATTTTAAAACAAAGTCCTTTAATTTGCTTTTCAAGACGTTTAGTAAAAGAACATCCCAAGCACTAATTTAGATTAAATTTTCAGAATAATCTAATAGTTTATTTTCATTAAGTTCAAGTAGATTAACATCTTCAACTTAAATTTAGAGTATTTTATAAGCATCAAAAGATTGCACCATTGAAAATAAATGTACGTATGAATGAAGTACTTAATAAAGTAGACGATGGTAAACACATTGCAATAAAAATTTAAAATAAATATAATTATATATATATATATATATTAAAAATAATAAGTTATAAAGTCTTACCATAAATATAATCAGTTATACATATATATATATATATATACAAGTTAATATTTAGTATTATTGAAAACTTTAAAATGGCATTTGAAATATTTAATAAATAGTTGTTTTTTAATTGGCTACAACTTATTAATAGTTTTTTAAACTATGGGAAAATTTTTACCGAGGCGGAAATACGCACAGTTTATGCAAATGCACCGACAATAAATTAACATATGTTAATTAATTTTCAAAATTTTTTAAAAAATAATTGGGCGTAGATATTTAGGTGTGGTTACAAAAATTTCCACAAAAAGAAATGTTTTTTATGAACCACGGGAGAGATGAATTTTAAAAATCAAAAAATGAAAGACATGGACCACCGCGACTGTCGTCGCCGCATGTAACGGTCACGTACTACTTCTCGGGGTGCGTTCCACCCAAATTCGATTCCCGATGGGAAAGTACTTTCACACCCCCAATTCGGTCGGTAATTACGAGATTTTGTCCTCTCGAGTCCCCACCCACTAATACAGACACGGCGCACCTCGCCGTCTCGTCTTCAAATCCACGTCTAAATCGGCGGAGGAAAGCTGTTTCTTCCCACTTTGCCCTCCTCTCTCTGCCTTGGGTCACCCGTCACTGCCCCTGCGTCATGTTTGTTCCGGATTCCGTTTTATGTAGCATGGTCCGTTGTGATTAGTTTGGAATGCTGGGATTAAGGAACTAATTGCTCGTGTTGTTCAACGCTCTACTATTGTTTGGATTCGTTTGAAATGATGGGGGGAATCGTGACTTGCAGTCTTGCACATGGCAGAGCCGGTTGGAAACGTCCACATTGGATGGGAGATGTGTACTTTTTGTCTGTGAAATGAGATGGTCAGTTATCAGAATATTATTTTTAATTTTCAATTTATTTATGTTATTATACAAAAAAGATAAAAAAAGAATGTATAATTCCAAACTTTCGGGTTTTTTTAATCCCATGGCAGACTCTTGTGCCTTTCTATAATAGTTGAAGACCTGACTTATAATGTATTCTACTGTTACATTGAGGAATCAAAAAAATTAAAATGTTATATAAAAATACATATATATATATATATAATTTTACGTATTTAAATTCTACGTAAGACCTTGTTAATAATAGAAAAAGGAAATTTTGCATTTGACAACCACTTTGGTAGCCGAGGATTCCACCTATAAGGGGCATCATCGTCTTAAAATGAAAAAAAAAAAAGTTTCTCACAACCACATCAAAGGTGGCAAGCACAAATGATCCACCTATGCATAATAGATTGAAACAGATTAAGATAGCCTGATTATTGTTAAGCATGCACTTAATTAGCACCCATTCCAACTCACCCCCATTTCCAAAAACAATATTTTAATCAAAATAACAAAAATATATATACACCCTACGTCACAAACTACGTCTTCCTCCTCCCACCCTCCAATCCCTCGCCGGCGCCGGAGACGCCGGAGACGCCGGCGGCGGCGATCGGGGTATTCCTTTGATGGCGAGTCCAGTTCGTGTCGCGGGAGATTGAGCGGCAGGGGATGGCCGGGGCGACGGCATTGCGGGAAATCGACGACCTTGGGCCTCCGAGCAGCTCTGGTTCGGTTTCTCTATCGGAGCTCGGTGTTTAGAGGTTCATGCGAGCTTGAAGCTGGGCGGTTTTGGGAAGATGGGGGCGGGGAAGGGGAGTTTGGAGAGGCTGAGCAGGGGCCTCCGGACGCTGTTCTTCATGGTGGCGATGGTGGTGTCGCTGCTGGTGGTTTCGGCGCCGGTCCTGGTGGCGGTAGGCGACGTTGCGGTGGTTTCCGGTTTGGTTTCGAGCTTGGCGTGCTTCAGATGCTGCGGAGTCAGAGAGCATGTGCGGCGGTACAGCTTCAGAAGCTCCGTCGTTGATGTTCCTGCTGTTTCGATTCTCCGATCGCTCGTAACCATTTGTGAGTACTTGCTTCGTTTGATCGATGTCCACTTGCTGTTTGGTATATCTTTTGTACGGTTAGGCTTGATTTTGTTGAGACCTGAGAGGTAATGGTTATGTTTTTTTGGTAAAGATGAGGAATTGTGAGTTTTTGGGAGGTTTTGTTATGCTTAGATTATGAATGTCACAATTTTAGCTCATATTTGGGAAGCAAAATGGCAAAAGCATTTTTTCAGAAAGTTTTATTTATTTATTTTTTACTTATTTCATAGATTTACGATATTTGAAAGAACCAATATTTTAGCTTATGCTGATCCATCTACTTGTAGGTTTCTTGCTCAAGTAACTTGCCTCGTTAGTATGTTCTATACTTTTGATGCAACGTTGCGAAGATAATTTGGTCTGATCACTTTATTGACGGGAATGAACGATATATCTATAGTCGTCAAATACATTTTTCAAATGGTTTGTGAAATATTTACATGATACTTAAAATGGAAAGCAAGGGTTATAGATGTTCAAAGTTAGAGCTTTCCAGCGCTATGGTTGACTAGTGTTCGTTCTTTCACCATGTTTGTTTTTGTAGGTGTTTACTCAGTGTGTGATGGACCAGGACTTTCTCATGGACCATATCTTGGAACAGCCACTCTCTCTTCTTTTATTTCAATTGCTGTTCTTACTGTGAAAGCTTTTATTTTTACTGCGCCATTGGAGCTTGATGCAGAAAGTGCTCCATCATCATCTGCGCATAGACTTGGTTCAAAGTCTTGGGAGATTCCGGTTCTTTTTGTATGTTCACTTGTTTTTGCACTCCTCCATGTTTTCATTGCTTATCGAACAAGCCTTAGAGCTCGAAGGAAGCTGCTACTGCACAGAGTCGACCCAGAAGCTGTAAGTAATAAGTACCATTTAACTGCTAATGCTTCTAGAAAATTGTAGAATTATTGTTTTCTCTTTTGTTAGTATTGTTTATTTAGTGGTTTGAAAGTGCATTTGTACATTTCACTCCTTCAATTTCCAGAAAGGTGTTTTTTTCGTTGCCATAGTTCTTCTTATTATGTACTGCTCTTCTGGCATATCTTCATTGATCAACACTTGAATAATCGTCTATTTATGATCTTCCAGTATGCTTCCTGTCTTGATCCAATTTTCATGTTGATGATCCTGCATTTCTATTTGTTAGGTTTTATCATGTAGGAGTGTATTCTGTGGAAGCTACCAAAAGGTGCCTCGCTCCCCCACCCCTGGTTCTGGTAGAAACTCAAAAAGTGAAAATGGAGCAAGGAAGAATTTTATTTCCGCAGACTGTATGGAAGCAGAATTATCAATTAAGCTTCTTGCAGATATTGATAGTTATTTCTTCTCTTGGAAGGGCATCTCGCTCCATTACAAATTTAGTGTACCTGAAACACCTATTGCTTATTCCTTTGCACCACCTGGCACCATCCTTGAAAGAAAATTTGATCATTCACCTTCATGGACAGCTGGAAGGATTAAAGTTGATAGGCATCAATTTCCAGTAAGCAGTCAATCCCATTTGTACAGGAGCTTCAGTAGTAATGTCCGAAGTTCTCTCCATGCACCACTACTGTCTGGCTACGAGACTTTGAACAATCACCGTCCTATAATAGATATTCCTGCTTTAAGTTTAGATGATGGAGTTAGGGATGTGCATCTAATAAATTCATCTACCTATGAAGAATCTATGTTGAAAGGGGGAAAATTTGGTGTTATTTTAGTCCATGGGTTTGGAGGCGGCATTTTCTCATGGAGGCATGTGATGGGAGTTTTGTCTCGGCAAATAGGATGTCCTGTTGCGGCTTTTGATCGCCCAGGGTGGGGTTTGACATCTCGGCCCTGTACAAAAGAGTGGGAAGGCAAGCAGCTACCCAACCCATACAAGTTAGATTCTCAGGTTAGATTATGTGTCATTTTTTTGTAATATTTCTGCTGAAGGGCATGGACATCTATTTCTTAAAATCCAACCCTCTTGTATTTTTGCTTCAATTGGAAAATTGCTTATGTGTAATTTTAAGTGATACACATTTAGTTTATGGCGGTAAACTAAAGTGTATGGTAAAATAGCAAATATATAGTAAACAATTTTCATAGATTCTATGTGGATTGATTGGGCTGCAATGAACTTTTCTCTTAATTTTGTTTTGAAAGGGGCTTGTCTAATGGTTACTGTTTGCTTATCTGAGTCTTGTGTTGGTTGATACTGATTTTGGTTTCTTATTGCATAAGACTGTATGGTTGTTTGTTTTCATTCAGTACTTTTTGGCTTGAGTATAATTTTTTAGTGTACTTGTACCACGTATCGATGGACCGGTAAGCTGGTCATATATTTATTGTAGGTTTATATACATCTGCTCAGTCAAATTGAGAAATTGATGCTATTTTGTTGCATTTTAATTCGGATTTTTCATTTTTCAGTGTTCTTTGTTTGTGACTTTCTTTTTTAGGTTGATCTACTGCATGCATTCTGCTTGGAGATGGGCTTTTCGTCTGTTGTGCTAGTTGGACATGATGATGGTGGGTTGCTTGTGTTAAAGGCAGTAGAGAGGTTCCAAGCATGTGCAGATTCTTGTCATGTAAGATTTAGATCCTTTGAGCTCGAATCTCTTGTATCTGTTATGTTAATAGGTTTCCTTCTAATGGTAGACTATGTGCAAGTGCTTGATTATATTTGTTAAATTTCTCTCTTTCTTTTATTCCAGGTTGAAATTAAGGGCATAGTATTACTTAGTGTAAACTTATCAAGAGAAGTTGTTCCTGGTTTTGCTCGAATACTGTTGTCGCTGGGAAAGAAGCATATTGTCCGGCCATTGTTGCGTACAGAGATAACGCAGGTGGTCAATCGTCGTGCATGGTATGATGCCACCAAGCTTAATTCGGAAGTTCTGAACCTCTACAAGGTAAAACTTGTTATTATGAAATGTTAATAAGAAAATGATAGTCATGTTTGGATCAATTAAAGATTACCAACCCGTAAATTGTATCTGTAGTTTGATTGGTTATTCAATATTCTAGGCTCCATTGTGTGTGGAAGGGTGGGATGACTCAATTCGAGAGATAAGCAAAGTATCCCATGCCAGCATCCTTTCATCACAAAATGCCACAATATTATTGAAATCGATCAGAGATCTTCCCGTATTAGTGGTTTCAGGAGCAGAGGATAAACTTGTTTCACTGAAATCTTCTCAAGTGATGGCTTCAAAACTTGCAAATTCCGTAAGCAATAGCTTCTTTACGGTTCTTTCATTTATCTTGATCTTTTATAGATTGTCAAAGTTTTCCCAAAATCTGTCTGTTTAAGGTTGAATAGCTTATTGGGGAAAAATCATAAGCAATCTAATCTTGATATTCATCATGATCGTTGTCAACGACTCCATATCAAGCTAGGGTGGGTGGGTCTTATGGGTTTTGTGTTAGAGACTTATCATTAATTGCACAAATCATGCAAACCAACTCAGTTAATTTTTTAAAGGTTGGCAGTCTCTTAAGGGGAATGAATCATGATATTAACTTGGTTTGAAAAAACACATCACAGATTTTCTTTTTACTTTTTCTTATTTTTGCTGGTCAGATCAAACATAAATGTATCTGGGTGCATAATCATTTGATAGCTTTTGATGTCAATTTTATCTTACATCGACACCCTTTTCTTTGTTGGTGACCTTGCAGAGGTTAGTTGCCATCTCTGGTTGCGGACATCTTCCCCACGAGGAATGTCCAAAAGAATTGCTTGCTGCCCTCTCGCCTTTCATAACTAGATTGATACCGGTCCATGTTTGGCGAAAATGTGCTCAAAGACAATCATAATGCTATTGTTATTTCATTAATTTTAACGTTGGTTTTAGTCAGTTTTATCATCTTACTTGAAAAAATGGGGTTATTGAGAGAGGGTGTCAATATTTGTGGTTTTGGGGCCAATCCGACATGGAAATGTCGGGAAAGAAGCATCTTCGTTTTGTCCTTTTCCATTTCCATATTTGTATTCTCTCCTAATTTCCACCAAGCAAGTGGAAAACAGTCTTCAATGTGTATATTTGTTCATTGACGGACTGAAGATGCAGAATCAAATGTGAAGGAAGTTAAAAAAGAAAGGAAGCAAGTTCGATTGTGTAGTCAACCAATTATCTGCATTATGCAAGAAAGCTTCTTACATCTCAGTAAATTTGTAACTTCATTTTTCCTTGTAGTAAATTTGTTCCCTTAACTCTTCAATCCATTTTAATGGAAAATTGGAATTCTGGAGTTTATTAGTTAAGCTGTTTAGCACCTATTTCTGTTGAAGAAAAATTAGTAGTAAGTTCACGAGGTAAAACAGTAATATACACGAAGGGCTTGAAATAGCTTCTAGAACTGGCACAGATTTCAGAAGTTGACCCCAGCTTGGTGTGTGGTCTTGTTCACGCAGTGGTCTTGTTCACGCAACTCGCCCTGCGTGCTTGGTTTTGTTTTATGTAGTCCAGCTTGCCCATGCGTAGCGCAAAGGCGCCCTCCCAGTTCCCGGTTTTGCCTTTGAATAGAAGTCGAATTCTACCATTTCTAACCTTTTGTTCCTTCACTCCTTTTGTTCCCCTCTTGCTTCCCTCTCCCTTCCAAGCCCTTTCAGGCTCTTCCAGATTCCTCTTAGCCTAACCCAGCAGCCAAAGGTTATAGGTTTTGGGGTAAAAAGTCCCAATAGACTTTCCTTTTTGTTCGCATGTTTATGTGTGTGTTTGCATTTTGTAATATTTTTTCTATATAGAGCTGTTTGTTATCTGTAAAAATTGGAATCATCACATTTAGGCATGTAGAAAAATATTTATGAATTTTTATATTCAATGTTGTAATGGTCTTGCACTACTTCACCATAAAAATTATAATTTGCTGTGTAGTTGTGTTATTTACATGCTTAAGGTCTTGTTGCACTCATAACACATAGACATACATGTTTGCTATCGTGCACATCTTCTGTTATGGTTTCTAAATGCATGAAAGGTGCGAAAGGTGGCAGCTTTCATGATCCCTATGACCATGCCGCCACTTTCCCCCAATTTTTACTCCCTGATATAATAAGCTTTTGGAGTCATTGTTGTGTGTGTTTATTGTTGTATGTGTTAGCTTTACTAAAAAAAATATTAATCCTAATCTAACTACCTAAAGGCATGACAAAACCCTAATTGTTGTGATGTGCATGCTGTGATGTTGGACTATGTTGCCATGTTATGAGTTTGAACTCCTTAGTGAGCATCCTAAAATATGTCTATAAAATCGGTAAAAATGTTGTAATGACTCCCTAACTGTCTATAAGAAACTTGATAAATTTAGGGTTTAAGAAAAATCGTTTAGGTTGTCTTCTTGGTAGGTGATCCGGATTATGATGAATGAAGGGTGAAAACACCCTAGTTCTATGATTTCGGATATAAAATTCAAAAATATAGGCAAATGATGATGGATTTAGATGAAATTCATGCCACAAATTAGGATGTATCCCACTAGAATCATATTTAAATTTGAGAGCAATTGGCCTAGTAGATTATGAGTTAGGAATTTTCTAAGCCCATAGGTTTACCTAGCTATAGAAACAGCCCGGCCAATTCCTTCCACTCCGAAGCCTATTCAGGCCCAAATCCTTGAGTTTGGACTTGAAATTCTTTGGGTTCAAGCCCACGGTGTTGGCTTACTACCTCTATTGACCCAAACCCACTTGGAGTCTCTAAGCTCAAGAACGACCCTTAACAAAATCGGTGTGTGGCCAGGGAACACTGTTCTCGACACCATAAGCCCAATTTTAGTAGGCTCTGTTCATCATGTTGGTCTGTGCGAGAGCTTTGATAAAATTTTTCCATAAGCTTTGGAGTGTTAAGGCCCATTAGTCTAAATTTTGACTCATTTAGACGTCGTTTGACTCATCCAAAAAATTGTTCGATAAACCTGATCGATTAAATCCTTGAATTGGGCATTTCCAACTAATTGTATATAAAACCTCAAATAAGGATTAAGTCACCTAATGAGGGACAACACTTCATCTAAGCTCCTAATTAAGATAATTAAGTGTCTATTCAGGTGTGGGATGTCCGCCCCCGCAGATCGTGTCTATTTAATCATTTTATTACTATTATATTATTGTAGAGCAACTACATACATGTTCCTTGACGTTGAGGGCACTCCCAATGTAACACCGCAAATTCGGTTCATGCTCGGAAACTGAGCCGAAATGTCACTGGTCCCAATTAAGTCGAGTAACCCGAACCCAATTCTTGCGGATCTACTCTCGGCGTCTTAAGATGGAAGATATCAATCGCTATGCATGGATAAATACATAAAAATAAATATAGTATGTTACTACATGAATGACATGTCAACCAATTCACATACCAAATAATTACGATGAAAATCAATAAGATTTGTAAAATAAAATAGACTAAGTCTCTCCTAAAAGTGTAATTGAGGGCCACCTTGTCAAATCAACATGTATATATATATTACATTTTCATTCACATAATTTTCAAATCTGTTGTATAATTATTCTGAAGCTTGAGTCTCGATCTACGTGTGCATTCTATTCACATTTTTCATCAATTCTGGGTCTTGACTTACTTGTCGTACTTATTCAATGTCTAAACATATTTATTAACATGTAATTGTTAGTAATCTTTCAACTGCAGAAAACATCATATCACACCATATTGTCATGTATTGCATTTCATTATATCATCCTCAATATATTAAACATGATATCATCTGACATGTGTGTATGCAAGAGACGTCACTGCTCTTCCATCCAGACTGGCTCATCTTACTCATGATAATCACTGACATATAATATAAAAACACATCAATAACGAGTGTTACTTGTCCAAAAATATAACTAATATCAAACTGGCTATGAGAACAAGCTCTCATATGAAGGAAAACATTCATATATTTCTCGTGAACTCTCTGAAGGGCACCTATTGAGGAGCCACTAGGTTGCAGACCTAGTAACATCCCTAACTGACTATTCTGCTAATGCTGATGCCTCTCTCGACATTTTTTCATTTTATTTTATGGTCCCTCAGGACTACTAGTGTAACACCCCAAATCCAGTTCACGCTTGTGAACCAAACTGGCATGTTACAGGCCTTGGTTAGGTCGGCTAACCCGAACCCAACTCGTGCGGATCTAATCTCAGCGTCTTAAGATGAAGATACGACTCCTCATACATAGATGAATGCATGGAATCCTAACATGATACTACATGGATGCCATTCAAGCTAATTTACATGCCAATACAATTACAATAAAAATCGTATAAAAATTCTGAAATACAACGAACAGAATCTCCCCTAAAAGTGCAACTTGTCAAAATAATATATATATATATATATATATATATATATTAATAATTTCAATCACACATAATCTAATATGTTGTATACTCATTCTGAAACTTGGGTTTCAACCCACCACACTTCTGTTGTGCAATCTATTCACAATTCCTTTTTCCTGGCATCATTTCTTAGTATTTCATCTCATCATGCCCTCATATTTTAACATTTAATCACATCACATCAATATAATAACATCATAACAAAATATAAATAACTCTATCAACTAACATGTGTGCAAGCGACATCAATACTCCTCCGTCCAAGCTAGCTCCTCCAACTCATGATTATTACCTACATATAGTATAAAAACACGTTAGTAATAAGTGTTACTGGTCCAGAAAAAATATAACTATAACAAGCTAGCTATGAGAGCAAACTCTCATATGAAAGAAAACATCATATACTCCTCATGAACACTCTGAAGAGCACCTACTAAGGATCCACTGGGTTGCAGTACCCGATAGCATCTCGAACTGACTGATCTGTTGCTGCTGATGCCTCTCTCGGCATTTTCTTACTTCATTTTCTGGTCTCAAATCCTAAGCCCTCTGCTTACCTCCATATTTCTCCTAGCCTTGAGCACGAAGGCCGAGTACTCTCAGGCAGTCGCCTTTAGTACCCTTTAAACCACAAGTCCGGACATGTGTTGTACTAAATAGTACCTGTAAACCTCCACGTTCTTTGGGTGTAAAGAACTCAAACCCGGAGTTGTCATGATCCCTCAGGAATGGAATAGTTTGTTTCACTAATCCAGAGCCCGCTTTGACTGTCACGGCATCCACTCATGATAAGTGCAGTCGGTTTCTCCATCTTTCGTCTCACTGAAAACTCAATAAAATTATATATATATATATATATATGCCTGGGAAGGCAACTTGTGCTGGATCTTATTTTCGAAATCATCCTCGAGGGATCTCATCCTCGAGGGGTTATTAATCCGAAAAACTATTCGGTTAAATGGCTCGAGTTAAGTGGGATCCGATAAAACACCACTGAACCCGTCCTGTAAGTATTAAAACAAACATACAATAGGGTAGCGTAAAACAAAGACGAGTCCTAAATGGACTTGGTAGAAGCTCCAAGCGGATCATCGTGCCTAGGTGGCAGTTCCTACTCCGTACCTATACATCAAAATTAAATACTAACGCCCGCTAACTAAATGATGCATCAAACTCAATGAACATCAATCAATAATCAAATAATCATAAGTATGAAAATAATTCTAACTAATCCTATTCATACCAATTTTACTTTGTTTTTACGTCATACTCGATTGGCATGCTCATATTTACTTTATCTCATTAGATCACTTATCCTCTATGCACTATTAATCACATCATGTAACTTATCACTTCATCCATAATTAGTCATTATCATGACAATTAATCATTTCTAATATGCTATGCTATTAATCATCAATTTTAAATAATTAACTCGGAGTAATTATACTTCACGTCATCGGCATTCGGCGACGGCTAGGGTTTCAATGGACGTCTCGGAGCTCGAATTCGGCTCTCATCGACGTCTGAAGTTCGATCGAGATCGACTGGATGAGCTCTGCAGAAGATCGGGGGTAAGTGACTAAATCCAGCCGGCTTGGGCGGCGATGGGCTCCGATATGGTCGGAGAAGCTCATTGGAGGGTTGAGGATGTCGAGGCGACCACTCAATCACGGCGGCAATGCGATCGGCGATGGACACAGTGCAAAGGCGTGGCTGCCTTGCGTCACGACGACCAGATGGTGGTCGGGCCTGGTTGGGACGGGGCTAGGCGACGCCGATCTGTGACAGCGGTGGCGACGCTGCATGGGGGTGGCGTCGGGGCAAGGGTTTGGGCGAGGAAGAAGAAAAGGCGGCGTGAGAAAAATAACTGGGTGGCAATATCATAAATAATACTTGACTCGTGTCCGGCTTGAGTCAAGAATAATAACTAAGTCGTATTAAATCCTTAAAAAAATCGAAAAAATCCCATAAAATCAAACAAACACCAAAACATCATAATGATATGTTCTAGAACTATCAACCCACTCAAACTGCCCATAACGTGTCCTTATGCGGTAAACGGCCTAAAACTAATTCCGCGATCCACTATATATATAAAAAAACCGGCATGCTCTCATATATTCTGATAACTCATTCTGTTCTACTGTGTTTATGACATTATCATCATATACTTAGGTACCCATGACCCTCATAGCTCATACACACGACTGGCATCAGCTCTATACACGTGTTCTGAAATTGACTCGACTCAAAAATAATGGTCGAACCAACCGGTTTTGAATATAAAATGCTGACTCAAATTGTGGGTTTTACAACTAGCATATCCTAAGCTTTCTCCTTACCTTCATAATTCTCCTGACCTTGAGCATGAAAGTCAAGTACTCTCAAATAGTCACCTTTAATACTCTTTGAATCATAAGTCCTGATATGTGTTGTACTAAACAGTGCTCGTAAACCTCTACGTTCTCTATGTGTGAGGAACTCAAACGCAGAGTTGTTAGGATCTTTCGGGATTGGAATACTTGCTCACTAATCCAGAGACCGCTTTGACTGACATGTGCACCTACTCATAGTACGTGCAAGTCGGTTTTCTCATTTCTCATCTCACTGATTGAAGACAACTTGTGGTGGATTTTATTTTTGAAAATATATTCGAGGGATCTCATCCTCGAGGGTTACCAATCTGGAAAACTAGTTGATTAAATGACCTGGGTTAAATGGGATCTGATAAAACGCCACTTAACTCGTCCTGCAAGTAATAAAACAACATACAATAGAATTGGGCATAAAATAGGAAACGAATCCTAAATGGACCTGATAAAAGCTTCGAGCGTGTCCTTGTGCCTAGACTGTGAGTTTCTACTCTGAACCTACACTAGAAAACTAATACTAACTAATGCCTAGCATAATGCATGAACGCTACACTCCTCATCAATCCATACAAGATAAAATCATTTACATGCATTTAAATTCAAACTCTAATTCACTATTATCATCCATTAACATGCATTAAAATTTAAACCAACACCTATTTACAATCACACCATTTGCATCACAATAAAATCATAAAATAATTCATTATCAATTAAAATAGGATAAAATTGTATACCTAATCGTCAGTCACACGACAAAAGTGACAAGGTTGTGGCCAGCTCGAGTGAGGATCGTGGGGGAGAGGGAAGTGAGAAAAAGGAGAATGGTGTTGGGTGAGGAGGATGGTGGCCACTGGATGGTGACAGTGTCAGATGTTTGGAATAAATAGGTGTCGAGGGGAAAACGAGTGGTTGGGAAGAAGATTAGGAGTCATCTTGTAAGGTGTTGGGGAAGAAATGAGTGGTCGGGGAGAAAAATGAGTGGTTAGAGAGAAAAATGAGTAGTCAAGGAAAAACACGAGTGGTTGGGGAGAAAAACGAGAGATCGTCTTGTAATTAAAATTTGACCCGACTCTGACTCGAGAAAAATATTACTAACTCATAATAATTCAAAAAAAAATCTAGCAAAACAAGGAAAAATCCCATAAAATATAATACACATCACAACATTACAATGACATGCTCTATAACTAATAACCCACCCAAACTGTTCATAATGCGTCCTAATGCATTATTCAGCCTAAAAATAATTCTATGATCTAATAAAAAATTTAATTAAAATAAATAAAGAAAATATGTCATACTCTCATATTTTCTGAAAACTCATTCTGTTACTGTTTTATTGATGTTATTATCATATACTTTGGTACACAAGACTCTCATGGTTCATAATACAAGACCGGCCTCAGCTCGATACGCATGTTCTAAAATTGACCCGAATGAAAATAATAGTCGAACCGACCGGTTCATATTATAAAACCATGATTCGAGTCAGAGGTTTTACACTCAAAAAGTAGGGGATTTTATGATATTTTGCATTGGCTACGAAACCACCCATCAAAGCTATCGTTTCCCATTGGCCATCGAAGCGTATTCTCAAAATTTGGGGCAAGACTAACTAACATCTGCTGGGTACATAACCAAAGATTTCTAAAACATGACCAGTAGCTAAAATCGGTACACTAAACATGTTTGAATGCAGTCGTGTGTGAGTATATAGAAGAACATAGGTAAGAGGAACTAATGGATCATATTGCTTGAAGACCCACGAGTAAACTGAGTGCTAGGGTATGAAGCCCCAGTATCCAATGATGTTGTGTTATTTATTTAGCATTCTTGCTAGTATGTGAAAACGATAACCACAACCCAATGTTTGAATATGTCATACTCATCCGCATTTAAGTAATTAAGTCACTTAATTCAATCACTTAAACTAAGTAGTAAGACATGCAACCCCCAACTTCTAGTGGGGGTACGCCTATTTTGTAGTTGGGAATGATCACGCGTATCCTTAAAGTCACTATTTATAGTCACAGGAGAGGTTTTATCACTATTATAATTAGGGGTGATTATGTAGATTTCTTAAATTTAAGGTATGTCTTATATAATATGAATTTTATATGCATTCTATGAAAACCCAATTTAATGTCTATTTTAAGCCTCATAGAAGGTTGAGATTCACTTCCGTAAAACTTGTACACGATAGTCCAACTAACAACTTTTTAATTTATAATATCACGATTCGATGTCTCTTCGAGTCAAATTGAGATGTCACAATTTTTTAATTTTATATATTATTTTTATTTTATATGTACTTTTTGTAGCTCTTAGTTTTACGTTTCTTTAAAATTTAACAATATATTTTTCCTTGATTAACGAGGTATGACTTTTATGAGGAAGTTTGTAGACATGGTGGCCACTGGCTAGAGTTATTTAAGAAGAAATATTTAATTCATGATATCTATTGTCAAAGGAGGTTGGTGGGCTTTTTGTTGCTATTGATTACTCTTCTCCTTAAACCAATAGCAGCAAAGCCCACCAACTTCCCCTCCCCAGGGCCCAACACCCAAATTCCAACTAACCGTTTGAAGTGGGCCAAATCCGTTGCCGGAAGAAAACACCCCTCCGAAATTTAGCTGTAACCGCGGGCCCCACGTCCCACCCCCGGGGAAATAAAAAATAATAATAAAAAATTAAGTCCCCTTCCAGGGTGCATCGTCCACGCCGGCGCTCCCCTATATATGTATTTGGACGGTCCCTTCCCCCTCTCCATTCCACTTCCTCCGCCCGCCGGCCGCCCTCGCCGGAGCATCGCATGCAACCGTAAAGGTCCGTTCTTTCCCCGTCTTGATTTGATTCTAATTATAGGCTCTTGTAATGTCATCTTCTTGTTCATGTATGTGTGTCATGTTTGGTGATGAGAAATGTCCCAACATCCCACATGTGGGTTCTTGCAATGTTAGAGCCTCATCATATATTTCACTAGTTTGGTAGATGGCGAATCAAATATTCTTGTTCTACTTTCGTTCTTCTAAATGTAGATCTCAAATGTAAAATTTTGTGGGCTTCTTATAATATGAAAGTTTGATCATAATTGTGACTAGGTTGGTGAGAATTGTAGTCGAGAAACGATAGGTAGAATTTTGTCTTAAGATCTGTCTTGCTATTGTACATAACACATTGTAACACTCGTTTCATCTTCTCTCATTCAGAAAAGTTGGATTCGAAGAAGAAGAAGAAGAAGAAGAATCAAGTCCCGTTAGCGTTGTTTTCCGTCGTTTGTTTGTTGTCGATCCAAACTCCAACCGCCCACCGGCAATGGCCGACGAGACGACACCGGCGATGGCCGGCCGGCGCCGTCTTCCCGACTTCCGGCAATCGATCAAGCTAAAGTACGTGAAGCTAGGCTACCACTACCTCATCACCCATGCAATGTACCTCCTCGTCATCCCCCTCCTCGCCCTCACCTTCGCCCAGCTCTCCACCTGCTCCCCACAAGACGTGCACCTCCTCTGGGACCATCTCCGGTACAACCTCTTGTCGGTCATACTCTGCTCCACCCTCCTCGTCTTCCTCACCACCGTCTACTTCCTCACCCGACCTCGCCCCGTCTACCTCCTCGACTTCGCCTGCTACAAGCCCGACCCCGCCCGCAAGTGCACCCGCCAGACCTTCATGGAGCGGTCACGCCTCACCGGCTCCTTCACCGACGACAGCCTCGTTTTCCAGCGCAAGATCTTGGAAAGGTCCGGCCTTGGCGAGTCCACCTACCTCCCCGAGGCTGTGCTCAATGTGCCCCCTAATCCATGCATGGCCGAGGCCAGGAAGGAGGCCGAGGCGGTGATGTTCGGAGCGGTGGATGAGCTGTTGGAGAAGACGGGTGTGAAGACGAAGGATATTGGGATTTTGGTTGTGAATTGTAGCCTCTTCAATCCGACGCCGTCTCTGTCCGCCATGGTCATCAACCACTATAAGCTTAGGGGCAACATTGTGAGCTACAACCTTGGTGGGATGGGTTGCAGTGCGGGCTTGATCTCCATTGATTTGGCCAAGCAGCTGCTACAAGTGCATCCGAATTCGTATGCTCTTGTGATCAGCATGGAGAACATCACTCTCAATTGGTACTTTGGGAACAACCGATCAATGCTGGTTTCTAACTGCTTGTTTCGGATGGGGGGTGCTGCGATCTTGTTGACGAACAAGCGCTCGGATCGCCGGAGATCGAAGTATCAGCTCATCCACACGCTGCGGACTAACAAGGGTGCCGATGACAAGTGCTTTGGGTGTGTCACTCAAGAGGAGGATGAGCATGGGAAGATTGGTGTGTCACTGTCCAAGGATTTGATTGCTGTCGCCGGGGATGCTTTGAAGACCAACATCACCACTTTAGGTCCTCTGGTGTTGCCAATGTCGGAGCAGTTGCTGTTCTTTGCCACCTTCTTGGCAAGGCAGTTGCTCAAGAAGAGGAAGATCAAGCCATACATTCCTGACTTCAAATTGGCGTTTGAGCATTTCTGCATTCATGCTGGTGGGAGGGCTGTTTTGGATGAGCTTGAGAAGAACTTGAAGCTTTCGGAGTGGCACATGGAGCCGTCGAGGATGACCCTCTACACGTTCGGCAACACTTCGAGCAGCTCTCTCTGGTATGAGTTGGCGTACACCGAGGCCAAGGGGAGGGTGAAGAAGGGCGATAGGACATGGCAGATTGCTTTCGGTTCTGGGTTCAAGTGTAACAGTGCGGTTTGGAAGGCATTGAGGGCCATCAACCCTGCAAAGGAAAGGAATCCTTGGATGGATGAGATTGACAATTTCCCTGTTGCAGTCCCCAGCGTTTCCCCCATTTCTGTTTGACAAGCTTTGATGGCCACCATTGGTGATCTTCTTCCTGCTACTTTTCATAAAGATTGGTTTCTCTGGGTAAATCAGATTGGTAGGAAGGATGTTCTGGGTAAATCAGATTGGTAAGAAGGATGTTCTGGGTAAATCAGATTGGTAAGAAGGATGTTCTAGGATGTTTCATTGTTCAATTATCTAGGTAGAATGTATTGCTTGAAGGGGGTGGAGTATGAGCATTAACTGATGATTGATTAAGGTGTTAACCATCTCAATTAACTTCGGGAGACTTGAGGACTTGTTTTGTTGTCTTCACCTTAAATGTTTGTACTCATCTGTAGTATGTATGAACTGCGAACTATGAACTGATTTTGCATTCGTTAAAACATTATTTGCCAGAAAATTTAACTTGTTGAGCTGTTGTTTTTATTTGGTCATCTATAATTCACCGTGTTGAGGATATTATCAGTTGCACTGATAACAATGACTAGGAATAGAGTTATCTGCTGCTCTTTCTGAGTTTGGCTGGACCTCCGAAAGCAATGCTCGTGGTAAGTGCATTGAGTGCAAGACTCAGAAACTTAGCACACGTTATAGCAAGTGTGAATTTTTTTTATCTTGAACAGCTAGACCATGTGAGTTGGAAGCGATGTTAATTGCTGGGCAAACAATAATATTTTTCATGTTGGAGTCTTTCTCAGAATTTGTCAATGATCTTAGACAACAGATTATACATCCCTATAAGTAATCCTTGCCAGGGTGGTCGACGATGAAATGCTCGAACCTATTGTGTCCTTATGTATTTCTAGAACCCACATATCACATGTATGGTGGTGGTGCCTAACTTGTTGGACGCCATCGTGTTCCAGTCTGGACGGTTACCAACACACTGCTCTCCTTTCACACGCAAAATATCACCTGCTCAAATTTCTGGGATGCCTTTAAATTCTATATTAAGTGACATGTTTTAATCGTCTGCCGTGTGACGTAGTTTTATTGTATTGGCTGGTTTTTTACCTACAATATGCATATCTTCTTCAAATCAAATCTGGTATAGTATTTAAAATTTTGGGTGTGAAGTGAATGGCATTGTAAGGGTAGGGAAGGAGGAATCGACTGGGAGGGATTGAAATCTGATTTTGGGTCATGCAATCTTTGCTGTGTCTTCTTGTCTTCAAGCTGCAGAGATTGTCACGAAAGGTTGAATCGGACAATCTCTGCTCATCACGTGTCTGGGAAAGTTGGGCAGCTCTCGTACCCCCACCATGTGCAAACACTGGTTAGTTTTTTTATGAACACTTGCTTAAAAGAAGGAATTAGTGTGATCCAAAAGAGATGGACAAAAAAATAGGATTGAATAAAACTTACATAAGTTCATACGTAGGCGTTACATTATTCAACAAAGTCTATAAAGTGACGTAGAGCTCGATTAAACTCGATTTATTTTGAAGTAAGCTCGAGTTTTTTATGAGAATTGGATTTCAGAAGTATGGGTATTAAAAACTGATTAAAATAGTAAAACTAGGTGATTACTCAATTTAATATGTAAAAAAAAATTCATAAAATAAAAACTTAAAGAGTATTGACCATATTATATTTTGTGCAATAAAATGTCTTATTTTTAAAATAAAATCAACTCGAGAAATAATAATTTTAGCTAATGGTGGAGCGCACTTATTCATGGCAGCGAAATGGATGTTTGTTTTCCCTTACAGCCGTCGGCGATAATCATGATTAACTGGTTGGACGAAGACGGGTTTTGACATTCATTGTCACTTCATCTACAACTCCTCGTTCTCTAAATTTATCATCGCTGCCCACAGTAAAATGACTGTTAAATGCCAATAAGCAAAAGTAATCATATTTTGAGAAGTGAAAAACACGCAATTTTAAAGATTAAAGATCGGCACAATTGGCAAGTCCATCAAAAGCCAAATGTGATCCAGTGTGCCTTTGTATAATATACATGTACTTCCACAACTTCCTCGGCGACATGTTCTTTTCCGTTTCTTTCCTCATCACCTTTGCTATTGCCATTTCAGAATCTTCTTGTGTGACATGCCCCCTTCTCTCTCGAAGAGCAAACATGCCTGCCTCAGGGCAAACAGCCTGTTCACAGGAACAAGCAGAAAAGATGGGAAATTTCACCTAAAATTTAATGTTACTAGAGACATAAAACAATAACACTCACCTTAAGCTCAGCACCAGAAGGCTCTGTTCATCATCTCCGCAATTTTTTTCAAATCTATTCCGCACATCAAGTTCATCTTTTGAGAATGAATTTTAAGGATATCAAGCCAAGACAAAAATAGCATGAGATTAGAACAATATATCTTGCTTTTGAGATTTCCACATATATTAGGTCATTGACAATACTGTCTTACCTCCTCGTTTGGGTTTGGAAATTCAATTTTTCTGTCAATACAACCTGACCTAAGGAGGGCCTGATCCAAGATGTCAATTCTATTAGTAGGCCACCAGCACCTGCATATACAATAACCAATCAATGCAAAAGCTAGTAGCATCATTAAAAACATCAACATCACCTATCAACTCAATGTAAAGAGTATTAGCAGGGTAAAAACAATACTTTTGTCTTGTAAGATGCTTCAAATCCATCTAGTTGATTAAGGAGCTCGAGCATAGTACGCTGCACTTCACTGTCACCATTGCCATTACCGGATTCCATGTGCGCAGAGCCAATGCAATCAAGTTCATCCATGAAGATAATGGAAGGGGCATGCTCCCTGCGGTATAATCATGCACTTCATTAGCAATGTGAACATGATGGACCAAACTATGCCCTGACTTCATCAACTATTGAAGAATGAAGAGTAATTTGTTCAAGATAATGCCAATCCATGTCTCAAATTACACCCAGTAATTTAGCTTTATACTAAAATGCGTGTAAAAGATAAACCAAACAGAAAATAAACAGTTACAAACCTATCCATTACAAACAGTTCCCTGACCATTCTAGATCCTTCGCCAATATATTTTTGAACTAGCTCAGATCCAGAAACCCTAATGAAAAGTACAGTCTGTATGATGAGCCACTGCTCTAGCCAAAAGTGTCTTCCCCATCCCAGGAGAAAGCAAAACTTCCTGCCCATAGAAAGAAAAAATAAGCTTTTGATCTAATGCGGAAAAAAATTCCTGAAATCAAATTATGAACACCACTACAGATGCAAGAAAAAGATAACCTTTGGTTGAGCTATGCCTAGACTTTCAAACAATTCTCAATGCTTGATTGGTAATTCAATGACCTTCAATATAGTACATACGTAAGCAGTTTACAAAGTGCAAAAGCTAAGTATTCATGAAAAGTAACAAATATTCATCATTGTCACCTCTTTAATTTCCTTGATTTGCTCATCAAGACCACCAATCATGTCATATTTAGAGTCTGGAACCTTCTCCAGTTTCATTAAATTAACCAAAGGGTCAACTTTACCAAGCAGAATCAGGTGAAGCACATAGCTATCATTGCAAAGAGCCACTCTTGTTGAGGGAGAAATTTTTGTAATGTCAATGTTATTGTCGATATCCACAACATATTTCCCTTCTGGATGGACCTAATGAAAAAAGGATAAGTGTGGTGAGGACCAAAGTGCAAGTAAAGGATACCTACAAAAACTATAAATGTGAAAGTACCCAATTTTTTGCCGAGAAGTACAAAATGAGGATAGAACAATGTGCAAAATCAGAACATAGAAAAAGGAGCCTGTTCCTTTGTCTAACAGCTATTTCGAGGGAGCTAGTTCTGAAGAGGCAGGCCACAGGTTTGTAATTATAGAATGACAAGAAGGTAATGTACTTTGGATAGAAAGAAGTGCAGAAAAGATAACAGATCATACCTATCATTCTTGCCAAGCCTCTTTTTATTAATTACGTTGAGGCATTCCTACTCAATACCAGGCTCTGTGCTCATATATAACAAAATGTTGGAATAATTATTGGGTTCGTACTTATAGAGTAATAAGGGGTAAATGATTTTTAAGGAAAGAAGTAGTCTGATAACCAATCCCTATCATTCTAGTCAAGCCTCTCTATATTACTTACCTTGCCATACGGTTGGAGTACAATAAGAGGAACTTTCAATGCACTTCTACTCAATACCATCCTCTACACTCATTTACCTTCTCTCAAGTTCAAATTTTAACAAAACATCCTTTGACTTCAAGAAAAAGTTTCAGTTCGCTAACTTTCTTTCAGATTTTGTATATAATTATCATTTCTTTTGTCTTCTTCCTTGATGCTTCGGCTGCTTGTATTTTTCCCTTTTTGGAGATTTAAATGCAAAATATCTAACTTCATCAAGCGAAATGCAAAGAGCTCTACGAATGTAGAGGTATTTGACATATTAATATATGTAGGTCCCAAGTGGCTTGCTGTGTAAGTGTTGAAGGTCAACTACGGGTTGAGAAAGGAAGTTACTAGGCAGGTCTGCCTCCATGATTGACCTTAAGAAGTTTGTTATGGGCAACCTACCAATAACGCCTTTCAAAAGACAACATGGAGTAACTGTTATTTTAACAAGAAATTCATTTGCATTCTAGGCAATGATGCACTGTTATTTCTGAGAGAAATATTACTTCCAGCTCCAGCACATGAACAAAATAAATAAATAATTAACTCCCATTGTACTAAAAGAGCAACAAGATCAAACCAACTGCCAGCAGGCATAAGCATGAAAAATGTGAAATATCTTCACCAAAACCTTAGACTTGCCTATGATCTTCACCACATCACCCACATAGGACCCCGGTTTCTAAAGAAGCTGAAGTTCCTCTCAAAGCATCCTCACTACCAAAATAGAGTCAAATCACACCATGAGGATAAACACAGACAGAGACCGTCCTCACACATTCCCAACCGTAAATAATGTACCAAAGGTCTTTAAACATTAATTAAAGTTAAATGCATCAAAACGGGAGTGACCAAAGGTCTTTACACATCCTAAACACTAACATAAAATCAAACCCGCCCTAGTCATGTAAAAAGTCACATTGCCATACTCTAAAAGCCTAAACCTTATCATCACCCTAAGAAGTTCAAAACCAAAATCACCACAACTAAGGACAGAGCAACAATTCGAGTGAAAAATACCAGTGCAGATTGCATTCCAAATCTAAAACAGCAATCCACAAAATCAACACTTATACCAAATCTAGGGTTCATAGATTCCACGGTGACAAAGAATTCAAATCCTGGGAAATTAAGGTCACTAAAAAGTTGAACACTTCCCGTCACAAATCAAACCATAGCCAAGTAAATCACAATCTTACAACGTAACATAAAAAGGCCATTATGTGGGGTTTTATCAAATCTAGGACGCTCACAGATACCACTGAGGCGAAGAATTGAGTTGAGACCATTATACAGCAAAACTAAACCTTACCATCAAAATCAGAATCACTGACCCGAATCACAAAATCACAGTCCACAACAACATCAACACTTGATCAAGCAAACACATATGTGGTCGAAGGAATCGAACCTCGGGGACTAAAGTCATTGCGCTGGGCCTCGAGGCGGTTGAGGTTGTTGGACTTGTGGCGGACCTGGAGCTGGATGTCGTGGATGTGCTGCATGCAGTACTGCCGCAGCCCCTCCCCCTGCTTCGACATCTTCGCCGCCGTGCACTTCTCCGCCGCCGCCGCCTCGATCGCCGTCGTCGCCATTGTTCCCGATCGAGGATGGTCGACTCTGTCCCTTCTCGGACTTGGCGACGGGTTATGGTGTTAAACACCGACTCGACTCAGATAGGAATCGGGTCGGCCGAACCGAGCCCCACATGGATCTTCTTGGTCCGAGGGAACGAAATTAACGGTTTAAATTCTCCAACTTCGGACACTCGGACAGACTAGCCATCAAAGTTTTAAGTTAATTTATAGTCATTAATATTAAATTTGTATTCATATAAATAAAAATTTATAAAATATTAATCTATAATAGTCTTTTGACACTTAAAATTAATAAATGTAAGGTTTTCATTGGTTAAAAATATTAACTTAGTTATTTTAAAAAATAATATATTTTAATAACTTTTATGATATAACTTAAGGAATAGATTACTATATCAATTAATATAAAATCATTCATAAAATTATATTGGCAAGTCGTGGAGTTGAATGTCAGAAAATTTTTAGAGTTAAAAAATAAAAGAAAAGAATTTTAAAACTATGGATAAGATAGATAAGATTTTAGAACAAAAAACGATTTTTATAAGGTCATTTTTTATTCTTTATTCAAGAGAGATTAAATCAAAATTTTGGAAATTTTAGATTCTTAATAATTAGTTAATTATAAAAATAAACTCAATTAAAAAATTAGGTCATCCATTGTCTACTCCACCCGCAAAGCTGCCCTAGTTACCACAACTCAATTGACAAAAATAAATACGAATGTTGTTTGCATACTAGTTAGAAATGTCATACACATTACTCAGTAAAGTTGTAAATTCTATTCTAAAATTTCAATGAGTAAATAATTAAGTAGGTTAGTAATGTTTCCAACTGGGCGAGATTGAAGAAAGCTGTGTGTATTTAATTTGGTAGATCATAATAATAATTTGGAATTTCCAAAAAATAAAATCGTACCACACATTACAAAGGCATGTTGTTTATAGGGTGTTTGGTTGCATTTATTTTTGGCTATTTCTTTAGTAAAAATAAAATAAAAATAAAAAGGTGGCATATAGGTATTTGCCAGATCAGATATTAAATAAAATAACAATTGTAACACCTTTTATAGAAATAGAAATTATTAAAAAACAAATTTGTTATCAAAATCTCGTGAGAAATTAAAGGAAAAAAATCGTAACCAAAACACCCTCTCATGTTGAAAAAAATATTGATAAAGCATGCTGGCCCTTCAACCACAAGCACTGCAAGTTACGACCGTGCAGGCCCAAGCCCAACTACACGATCAATGGCCCAATAGCTGTCAATTTTGATTTATCGGATGCCTAGAGAGAGCGATATACCAATTATCAATTTTGTTGAATCTTATTGGAGTCCCAAAGGCGTTCTCAACTAAAATGTAGAGCAAGTTCATCCACTTAACCCAATTAATTTTAGTCACGCCATCAATAACAGAGCTAGGACAAGGTTTAGTGTAACTTTGACAACATTTTTCAAGCTAGAAAGTGGGAAGGGATAGCAGGCCATGCCCTTTTGATTGTTAAACGAACTAATCTCTTTCAATATGTTAATTTTCTTATGGAGAAAGGATGACTATCATCATGGTCAGAGCAAATCAACAGTTACGTTACTTCATAATTTTCTTTGTTTTCTAATTTTGCATGGACGGTTGAATGGACGGGAATAAGTAAAGCTAATGTTTGCATGGCGGTCCTCCTGACGCTAAAAGGTACTTGGGTCAGTTCACTTGCCTTGAAAAAAAAATGTTGAGTGACAATAATTGTTAGATTGAAGATTAAAGAGATATTTAGCCCTAGCTAATTGCATTGAATATGCAACCATATAAATGCAAAATAAACGAGGTAGGGGGAAAATCGGCAATATTATTTAACTATGAACTCGCGGTCAAATTATATATTTAAAACAAAATTTTCAGTTGCTCTAATTTTCTTTATGCTCTTCTTGCTCTAATTTTCTTTATGCTCTTCTTATTCGAGTTTTTCAATGTGGGAGTTTTCTATATCTATTTATTGTTGGGGCATTATCAGCCTCAAAAGGACTTGTAATATGTGTCACGAGTTTTCTACATCTATTTAATATTAGGGCCCTATAGGCTCCAAAAGGACTTGTAATATGTGTCATGGGTTTTCTATATCTATTTAATGTTGGGGCCTTATGAGCTCAAAAGATTTGTAATATATGTCACGAGTCTCTCTTAATCTAAAAGTTAGCAAACTTTTTCATTAACGTAAGTCACCAATATCATCTACGATTAATGTGGGATAAACTCAACAACTTCTCTTTATATAGTGGACAATATTAGCATATATACTAGTCACAAGCATCATCCACGAGCTATGTGGGATAAACCCAACAACTCTCCTTCACTCATCGAACAACCTTAAAACTTCCACAATCAGTGTATTCCACGTATTCTACAATCGGTGTAAGCAAACCTGTAAGGCTTTCCTATTATCTTATATACAATTCACTAATATCATTAACGACTGATGTGAAATAAACCCAACATTTAACACGACTTAAAATCATAAAAAATTAATATAACAAAACACATGTATGAATGATCTAATGATTGCTTCATCTATACGTCGCTAGATTCCTTCAAACTTGATGTCATTTTGTTGTGATCTATCAACCTAGAAAAGCTAATCTACTTTTGCTTGAGGAAATTTTAAGTTTCGTACAAATGTACATTAAAATGGGATATCTTAAAAGTGTAATATCTATTGTCATATAATCTTATTAATAAAAAGAGAACTTAATAGCTTAACCAATTAAAATTCAATAAAAATAGAAAAAATAAAAAATCAAATTATTATAGTTTAACTTTTCATTCAATTAGGATATAACTTCAAAGTCATTCAAACTGTATATCTACGGTTGTTCAAAGCTCAATTATACTCGATTTAATTTAATACTTGACTCAAAAAACTCGACCCGAAGCTCAACTCGATCTTAAACGAGTTGGGTCTAAGCTTGTACTTGCATAACTCGGCTCGATTTGAAATTTAATAGTTTAAATAAGAAATAAGATTTTTAATTATATTTATCTTAAATTTCTTTATATAAATATAATAAAATTATATAACACCATTATATGATATCAAATTAAATAAATTTATGCATGATTAAATTATCTTTTATGTATAATTATGCAAAATTTGAGATATTTTAATTAAAAATTACATTTTAATATGAATTATACAAAAAATAACATTAATATATACGAATTAAGCTAACTCGAACTTGACTCGACTCAAATACTTTTTAATTCGACTTGAACTCAAAATCAAATGAGTTAAGTTTAAGCTATCAGAACTCAACTTAACTGGCTCGATGAGCACCCCTATCAATAACTAAGATAAAAGAATATTACATATTCTATCATATTATCCACCTAGAATTTCTCTAAAAAACTTAAAATTTGTTTATGATATAAGTTGTATATGACGCGACATTTTGTCTAATATCGTTCAATTCTTCTTCTCCAATAACATGCAAGTTAATCCCTGATCAATTGATTGCTTTTGTACTATGAAAAATAAATTAATAGACTTTGTCAACATTGATCTTTATTCTATGGAGATCATTATTGTTCAAGTCTTGTTATTCATATGTCGTCATTTCCCCCTAAGCTAGTGTACTAATAAGTCATTGCATTGTAGAGATCAATCAACTCTTTTCACGTTGGAAAAGTAAAATAAAATAAAACAAATCATTAATAAGTAGGACCATTTCGCATTTTCTATGTACTTACATGGGGACTTTTTTTTTTTCCAAGCTGCACGGGGGACCGTTTGACTTAAGATGCCAAGATTGTCAAAGCACAATACCAGTTATTCAAGCCACGAGTTTGCATGATTGAAATTCTATGACATTCAGCTCCTTTCGTAAGGCATTTGCTAGCTAGCTAGTTGACTGATTAAAGTTTTGAGACTCATATTTTTCCCAACATAGAGTAAAGGCATGTCAACTCAGATGTGGACTCTATATCACTTTTTAATTAAATAAATAAATTATTATTTAAAATTAGTATATATTGCACTTTTAACTTTAAAATTAATAAATATATAATTTATATGACTTTAAATATTGATTTAACTAAACTAAAAATATATATTTTAATAATTTTTATTATTTGACTCAAAAAATCAATTACAAATCTGCTATCACTAAGAAGTTATCCATGAGCTTTGATTGGAAGAAAGGTCAGAGTAGATTCAACTCAGATAATTTTCCAGAATAAAAAAGTTTTAAAATTATGAACTAGTTAGATCGAGATTGTTTACTATGTATCATATTGATTGAGAGAAAATGGCTTAACATCTTGATGTGTGGCGTAATTGGTGACATCATTTAATAGTCTCTTTGGAGAGATTAAATAGAATAAACTTATCTTAAATGCATGTAATAGTTCATTATGCATTAAATTATATTTAAGAATTGTATGTATTCACAAGATTTTTAGACATCCTCCATAATTAGGGTATACATATGTCGGTTTGTATGTACAATGGTTTATTGGAAGCATACTATAAAAGCAGGTATTGAGTCTCAACTCTACAGGATATACAGTGGACTTAACTCGGTATACACTCCAAGCCTGAATCAGAATGACTAAAAGTAATTTTTTAATTTAACAAGCAGAAAGATATATAAATAATTATGAAATATTACTCTCTTTAACATTTAAAAATTAATAAATATATAATTAACGTCACTTAAAATTACTAATTTAACAAAACTGAAAGGAAAATAATATTTTTAAAATCTTTTTTTACGTATTTTTAGATGGAGAAGTTTGTTAAAAAATACTGATCGTTTGAGCTAGTGAGAGTACTGGGGCCTTAATAATACCCTACCCATACACATTACACTGTTCAAAGTCCAGTCGATATAAGTATGGTTATTTATAATTTTATAACAAAAGTTAAAAGTTGGTATCTCACGAAATTGTGACAGTTTATTTTTTTTCCCAATCATACAACTAGTGCTATGGAATACTGGGAATTGTCAGGGCACGAAGTGTGGAAAACGACGACGAACGACAAGAAAACAGCTATTCTCCCACGAATTGTGAGCTGGCGTTAAACGCCAATCTCCTATACATCCCCACGTACACATTATATATATTATATATATATATATATATATATATAGGGCTGTTATGGTGGGCTGCCCTCTTTTGGCAACCCGCCATACGGCACCAAATTTAAGCCGCTGGTCTTGATAGGCCCCCAGACCCGCCCAAGACCCGTCCAAGACCCGCCGACCCACCCGACCGCCCGTCGCCCGCCGCCCCTGCTCGTGCCCGTTTGCCTGCCACCGCTCGCGCACGTCTCGCCTGCCCCCCGGCCGCGGCCCCTTGCCCCGCCCGTCGATCATCCTCGCCTGCTGTCGTGGCCCCCTCACCTGCCGCCACGCCAACGGCTCCCGAGCCGTCGCCCCCGCCCTGCCGCTGCCCGCCCACCCTCCCTGAGCGCTGCTCCCACCCCATCCTGCCGCCTCCCTCCCGGCCCTGCTGGCGCCCTCCCCCGCCGCACCCCCCACCCCGGTTCCCCCCTCGGCCCCGGCGCGCCGCCCTTCAACCCCCCCCCCCAAGCCCCCGGGGTTGGAAGGGCGCGGCGAGGGGGGGTTTGAAGGGCGCGGCGGAGGAGGGCACTGGCGAGGCTGGGGAGGAGGCGGCAGGATGGGGTGGGAGCGGCACTAGGGAGGGGGGTGGCGGGCGGCGGCGGGCGGGGGCGACGGCTCGGGAGCTGCTGGCGCGGCGGCGGGTAGGGGGGGCGAGGGTGGTCGACGGGCGGACGGGCGCGAGCGGGCGGCGAGCGGGCGGCGAGCGACGGGCGGACGGGCACGAGCAGGCGGCGGGCGGACGGGCTGGTCGGCAGGTCTTGGACGGGTCTTGGGCGGGTCTGGGCCTATCAAATCTGGGTCGCTAGATTTTAATCCAACGGCACAAATTTGGCGCCGCATGGTGGGCGGCCAAAAAGGACAGCCCACCATAGAATATATATATATATATACACATATACGTCCCACTCGGACCTGTGTACTCTTTTTTTCTCAAAAAAAAAAAGCTTTTATTGTTCGTATAAATGTGCATGATATGAAAACCATGCACATAAAAATTGTAAGCCTTGGGGGTGGCTTCAACACTGCGTATATACAATATTCATAGCTAGCATTCACATCGTTTGTTATATTACAAATTTGATTTTTGTAGCTCAAATGAGAGGGTTGGCGCGTTAAATTAAATTAATTAATAGACTGGAATACTATTTTGTTGTAACGTAGAAGCAACATTAATAGCTAACATTGTTTTGGTATTTGTAAATTTGTAACAACATACCCGAATCGGTGCAAGGCAGCTAAGACGTCTAGTCGAGCTTCCCCTTGTAGGTTATGTCCGACCAAATCACAAAATTATCCGTCAGATTAGAATCGGATGGCCACGATCGAACACCGCGTGACAGCTATACAATGGTAATTGGATCGTAGCAACTAATAAAACTCGTTCTAAGAAAACAAGCCAGGAATGGGACCCGCGGCAAGATCTCACTTCCTCGGAACCCGCCATTGACGGCGACCAATGGTGTCCTCACGCGTGGCCGCCAGCATCAACTGCCCAGCTAATAACCCAAAGAACATAGGAGCGGAAGATTGAGAATTATCAGACAGGGGCTCAATGTTAGAGTATTGTCGAATTGAGAATTTTAGAACATTAAAAATAATATGATTTTTTTTCTTGTAGGGATAATGGACCAATGTAGAAGGTGACAAAATTATTTAGTTAAGTAGGGGTAAGAATGGAAGTTAGATGGTGTTGTGGTTTCATGTTAGTAGACAGAAACATATTGTACCCAAATTATTAATTAATAAAATAAGAAAAAAGTGTAGAGATCAAAGTATCATTACAAGAATTGTAATTATACATTTGAATACCATAAATATTTTTTGCCCTTTTTAATTTAAATATAATAAAATTTTATGCATATATAGGATTTAATAAACCTCTCACTCACACACATATAAATTAAGGATTATAATTATATATATTTAAGATTTTGTAAATTCTCTTAAAAATTTTAATCTCTAGACAAATAAAAATGAAAAAAATAATTAAAGAAACAAATTAGTATCAAGAATAGCTTACACTACTGTCTAATTGCATTTAATGTTAGCCTTTAAACTGTAATACTGTATAAACAATGAGGGTAATTTTATTTAAGTCATAAAAAATAGAGTTATATGATTCAAATAAATAAATAAATAGTTAAACTCTAGTACCGGTGATATTTTTATATCAACTACAACTAACACAAAAAAATTTTATAATTAAATATATATGACTAAAAATAATAGATTAGCCGTGAAAATATTAAAGTTTTTATTATTGTAGTACTAAAAAAATGCGAAAAACAGGGACTAATAATCACAACATATTTATAATCGGTTACCAAAAATGGTTTGTCATCTTGGGGAGTGGTAGTTTGGAGGCTTTGCCTACGTGGACTAAAAGATTACAAAGACCGATTAATTATCCGTGTCTACAAACAGCCTATACAGGTCAAAAGAAACAAACAGCCCCAAAACTGGCAACTCGGCGGCTTTCGGGCATGGCATGTCCGCTTGCCGAGAAAATGACGAAGAAATCGCAGGCGGCCCCACAGATGCGGGCCCCACCGCTCTTCCATCTTCCTCGTCGCGCGGTTTTTTAAAGGAGCAGAGGTCGAGCGGCGGAGCCACTCCTCCCCTCGGCCCCTCTTCTCGCCGCCGCCGGCACCGCCACCTCCCTCGCCGTCGCTTATTCTCCGGTGAAGAGGGGTCCTCCTTGACCCGTGAACGTCGGTTTGCCGGTGGCAGTGTCGTTTGACGCAAAGACGATAAGGAAGACCTCCCTTGTCGCTCCTGGTTTGTGCCGTTTCGTGGTGCGGGAGGAAGCTTGGGAGATCCACGTACTCGGTTTCGGCGGTTCCGGTGTTGCTCTGTTTTTCCTCTGTTTTTCTTTGTTGTCTGAATCGTGCCAACACGTTTTCTTTGTTCTTGTTGTTGTTTTTATCATTGGCCAGGATTTGGGAGCTTTCGGCTCCTTTTTGGGCGAGCGACCTATAATGCATGAAATTTATTTTATTTTCTTAATGTGTATGTTTGTGGAGGATTGCATTGGATGGATGGATCTGACGTTTTTTTGTTATTATTAAGATATGAGTTTTTTGGGATTTTCCTGGTCGAAATGCTCATGGTTTCGTTCTTATATAAATGTGTTTTGTGCATCTCCTTCTGTTGCTGATTTTTTTTTTGTTTCATGTGCGTGGTTTTGTATATGTGGTTACCATTTTTTTATAAAAAAATTCTTTATCCGCTTAGCAATTTTAAGAGCTGGTTTTTGCGTCTTAGAAATCGTGTTCTGCATCTGCCACATGAGTTTTTTTGTCTTATAATGCAAATTTATGCGGCTTTTAGTTGCTTGGATACGTGTTTATTTTCCATCCATGATTGTCTTCTTCTTCGTATGTAAGCAGAAAACAAAATTTATTGGTGGTTCTTCTTGATGCATGTTGAGTGCTGTTTAATCTCCCAGCTGTAAGAAGTGAAACTGACATTTAATTGACATTTGATATCCGGAGTAGCGAGGCGAAATTTATCTGCCAATGCTCTATGGAAGTAGATTAGTTTTGTTGTTCTTTAAGCGTCACATGAACTGATAGATTCACAAACTATTTAGGTTCTTTTACGGTTTAATTATTTGAAGCGATAAGTTAAAAATTTAGGATGCTCTTAATGTTACATGCTCTTCATTAGCTGGGATGCCGAAGCTCCAACAATTAATTTCCTTGCTTCCTGTTGTTCTTGCTGATACATTTAATTTTTTCAACTGCTAGCTATGGATTTTTTTAAGCGGCCATTCAAAGGGGTCATCGCAGATTTTCAAGGAAGAGCACTATACTATAAACAAGACTGGGTTGGTGGATTTTGCTCGGGTTTCAGGTAATCTACGTGAAAGCTGTTGCTTTTTATCTTTTGACTTGTTTGTTGTTGCAATTATAAGAATAGTTGCTCCAATTCTTTCAGGATATTGGCTCCAATTGCTTATATCTTCTTTGCTTCTGCGCTGCCTGTTATTGCCTTTGGTGAGCAATTGAGTAGAGAAACAGGTTGGTATTTCCTAAAACGTTGCCATTAGCTATTAAGCATAGTTTACAAATTTGAGAAAACAATATAGCAGTGAACATTACAAATGCACGACAGCTTCAATAGCAGGTCTGTTTATGAAAGAGAAATATGTTAACATGTTTATGTATACTGGGTGGTGCAGATGGTGCATTAAGCGCCGTGGAGGCTTTGGCTTCTACTGCTATATGTGGAATCTTGCATTCAATTCTTGGTGGACAGCCTTTGCTGATTGTTGGTGTTGCTGAGCCGACTGTTATTATGTATACATACTTGTTTAACTTTTCCAAAGGACAGAAGGCTTTGGGAGCGCAGCTGTTTTTGGCCTGGGCCGGATGGTAAGTTAGGAATCTATATTAATATCTGTATTTACTTTATCTACATCTATATATCTATACACATATTATATATAAGAGACCGATTTTTGACAAGTGTCACTTTAATCAACAAATGTCTAATTTTAATTGGTTAATTTAAGATAAATATAGTTGATCAAATCTTTTTATTATATTTAGTTTAAGGCGATCCTAAAATTTTCACCTTATAAACATGATAAAGATGGAAAAATAATCTCTTAGATTTTTACAAAGCCTTAATTATATTATTAATTTCGGAATTTTAAATTAATTAAATTATAAATGGGATAACGATGGAAAAAATAGTTGATAAACATATGTTTAATAATATTTTTGCAATTTCTTAATTAATTAAATTTGAAATAAAATTAAGATGGAGAATCTTATAATCAATCTTTTTCAAATCCTATGAATTTATGGAGAATCTTATCTATCTTTTGCAAATTCTATGAATTTATATTGTTATTTTGGGAATTATTTAATTAAATAAATTACAAACATGATATAGATGGGAAATTTTTTTAAAATTTTTTTATAAAATCTTATTAATATCATTAATGTAACGATCTGACCTAAAGTGCAACATAATACCCTAAGTCATTTTTTCAATAGTAGTTACTCAAGTTAAAGATTTATAGTCTATTTTTACGTATAAATAGGATGTTATTTAGTAGTTATTAGACAGAGGACTAAGTTGAAGGATCTCACAATCTACCTATTTTAAAAAATTTTGTCCACGAAATTCTTACACTTTGCTTATTGCTAGCTTTACCTTATGACCTTCTTCGACCTGTACGTGCAACTTAGCCAACGTCTCTAGTCCATCCTCCCCATTTAATACGGAACCATGAAAATCCGATATTATTTATAACGACCAGGCCCAAAGTGGAGTATAATAGGTCAAAGTCATTTTTTGAAAGGTAGTTAACCATATTAAAAGATCTACGGGCTATTAGTTTGGACTATAGGGTGGGTCGTTACAATTAATTCTTAATTTTTAATTATTCAAATAAGAGGTAGGATAAAATGAAAAAGAGTAGAAAATACATCTTTAATATTATTATTTTCGAAATTCTTTAATTAATTAAATTAGAAATATAATTAATATTTAAAATCTTATTAATCTTTTTCAAACTTATTAATTTATATTGTTATTTTCGGAATTATTTTCTAAAAAAATTACAAATTAGTTTAGATTTTTACAAATCTTATTAATATTATTATTTTCGGAATATTTAATTATTTAAATTGAAAATTGGATAAACATGAAAAAAGTTGATAAGCACACATCTAATAACTTTTTCAAATCCCATTAACTTATATAGTTATTTTTGAAATTATTTAATCAAATAAATTATAAACATGATAAATATGAAAAAATTAATCTTTTAGGTTGGTACAAAATCTTATTAATATTAGTAATTATGGAATTTTTAATTAATTCAAATAGAAATTGGATAAAGATGAAAAAAGAGTTGGTAAACACATTTGATATCAATTTCGTAATTTTTATTTAATGAAATTATAAATATAATTAAGCGGAAAAATCATATATTCTTTTTGAAATTTTTTCAAATTATGTTAATTATTCTTTTCCGAATTTTTAACAGATTAATTTGATATTTTTGAAATCTCCATAAAATAATACATAATCTTTTTGAATTTTTTCAAATCTTTTTTTTATTTTCGGAATTATTTAATTGAATAAATTATAAATATGATAAAGATGAAAAATAGAACTTTTAGATTTTATAAAATCTTATTAATATTGTTATTTCCAGAATTTTTTATTTATTAAATTAGAAACGTGATAAAGTTGAAAAAAGAGGTGAATATTATAATATAATTAAGATGGAAAATTTTACTTATAGAATTTTTTCAAATTTTATAAATATTATTATTTTCTGAATTTGTAATTTATTTAATCAGAAATATGTTAAGGATGGAATTTATATATTTTTCGTCTTCATCTGATTTCGGAATTTTTAATTAATTCAATTAGAAATGGGATAAAGATGAAAAAGGAGTTGTTAAACACATATTTGATATCATTAATTTCTTAATTTTTAATTAATTAAATTAGAATTGTAACTAAGATGAAAAATCTTATCTTTTTAAATTTTTTCAAATCATATTTATATTATACTTTTCGGAAATTTTAATAAATTAGTTTTATATTTTTGAAATCTCTATAAAATAATACATAATCTTTTTTAATCTTTTTCAAATCTTATTAATATTTTTATTTTAGGAATTATTTAATTAGGTAAATTATAAATATGATAAAGGTGGAACAATGGAACTTTTAGATTTTTTAAAGTCGTATTAATAATGTTATTTCCGGAATTTTTAATTTATTAAATTAGACATGGGATAAAGTTGAACAAAAGAGGTGATAAATACAAAATATTAGAATATAATTAAGATGGAATATTTTATCTTTTATATTTTTTCAAATTTTATTAGTAATATTATTTTCTGAATTTTTAAATTATTAAATTAGAAGTATGTTAAAGATGGAATTTATATATTTTTCATCTTCATCAGATTTGCAATTTAATTATTAAAAGATTCATTACAATTTTATTAAAATAATAATTTTTTTGCCAAAACTTATTAATATTACGCTTAATTAGAAAATATTAGTTTTTAATCTAATTAGAATATGTCATTTTCAAAATTATTGTATTATATTTATAAGGATTATAATTGAATCTCAATTTAACTAATATATATTTGCAAAGCTTAAAAAATTTATCAAATTTTATTTACTTGAGTTAGATTATGTTTTAAGTTTGATTCAAATATTTAAAAGATATAAAATTCGAACTAAGTGAATCTTTTGAGTATGGTTACTTTTAATTCTAACAAGGCTTTTAATAATAATGATTTAAATATATTAATTTTTTAAAGTTTATTAAAATATTAAAAGTACAAAATTGAACCAAGCATGTACCGTGAGACGCACGGAAATATTTTGAAAAATAGATAAAACTCATAAAAGAATATTGTTTTTCAAAAAATAACTTTTAAAAAAGTAAGATATTGTATAAATAAATTTATATAGATTGTATGTATAATTTTAATTTAACGTGATACATATTAGTAAGAAATAGATTTAGATTTGATATCTGATTTATACCTAATATAAAAAGAAGATGACGACCGATTATAATATAATATATATATATATATATATATATATATATATATTAAATAAAATACAACCTCGCGCAACGGGTATACCCGCAGTATGATTACATGCAGAGCTAAGATTTTGGCATTTATTCACTTCAACATTGAAAATTCCACAGGGTTTGTGTGTGGACCGCCGCCATGCTGTTTCTTCTGGCAATTTTCAATGCCTGTGATATCATCACTAGATTTACGAGGATTGCTGGAGAATTATTTGGCATGCTGATTACTGTTCTTTTCCTCCAGCAAGCTGTCAAGGTGCAGATCGATTCATCCAACTTTGATTCTGGGTTTATGAATGGGCTGTGCTTACAAGACTTTTCTACCCCTACAGGGATTAGTGAGTGAGTTTAACATACCCAAAGGTGTAGACCCCAATGCTGTAGAAAGTCAGTTCCATTGGGTTTATGCCAATGGATTGCTCGCAGTAATATTTTCTTTTGGACTCCTTTTTACTGCGTTGAAGAGCAGAAGGGCGAGAAAGTGGCTTTATGGAACAGGTATGTAGTGGAGGAATTGGGCCTATACTTTCTTTTTCACTCTTAAAAATGGTCTTATTTATGTGCTTATTTCGCATGCAGGTGGCATGAGGGGATTTATTGCAGATTATGGGGTCCCGCTTATGGTGGTACTGTGGACTGCATTGTCATATTGTTTACCAGGCAAAGTTCCTTCAGGTGTTCCTAGAAGGCTTTATAGTCCCCTTCTATGGGAGTCCTCATCAGTGTATCATTGGACAGTAGTCAAGGTTGTATACTCTTTAAATACTTGTCATCTCTGTGAAAGACCTGGATGATTTTGTTATAGCGCTTAGTTTCTACTGCTTGCTAAATGTTTAAGCCATGACATTTCAGGATATGATTCATGTCCCGCCAATCTACATTCTTGCGGCCTTCATACCAGCAATGATGATTGCGGGTCTTTACTTTTTTGACCACAGCGTGGCTTCACAAATGGCTCAGCAAAAGGAATTCAATCTCAAGAATCCATCAGCTTATCACTATGACATTCTCATTTTAGGCTTTATGGTCAGTAATTATGTGCTATTTCTTTATGTGGTTCTGATGGAATCGAAGTTTTTTTACTTTAGCAAATGTTTCGTGATTTTAATTGGTATTCGTTAATCTTACAGGTTTTAATCTGTGGACTGCTAGGGATTCCTCCTTCTAACGGGGTGCTTCCACAGTCACCCATGCACACTAAAAGCTTGGCAGTTCTTAAGAAGCAGGTTAGTTTAAGAACTTTTGATTGACAATTTGTTTGCAGCATGTTATCATGCGAACTGGTATCTAATTGCTTTCCATAATTGGTCAGTTAATACGTAAGAAGATGGTTAAGAGCGTCAAAGAATGTATGAAGCAGCATGCCACCGGATCTGAAATATATGTAAAGATGCAGGAAGTGTTCATACAAATGGACAAGGCCACCAGTGTAAGTATTGCAATTTGGAGACTAGCTATGCCATGACTCTGAAAGCAGAAACACAGGGCAATCCTAACAAATAACTTCTATAATCAATTTGAAGTTGATTATTGAGTTAAGAAGACATGATAAAATATTCTTGTTTGCAGTCTCCCCATGTAGAAGATGAACTGAAGGAACTGAAAGAGGTAGTTATTGGCAAGGGGGCTGGGGGCAGAGCTCCCGGAGAAACATTTGATCCAGAAAAGCATATTGATGTACACTTGCCTGTTCGGGTGAACGAACAGAGATTAAGCAATTTGATGCAGTCGGCTTTAGTTGGTGTCTGTTTGGTCGCCATTCCCATGATCAAAATGATACCCACTTCAGTTTTATGGGGATACTTTGCGTACATGGCCATTGACAGCCTTCCTGGCAACCAGTTCTGGGAAAGAATGCTGCTTCTATTTGTCACCAATCGTAGAAGATACAAGTAACATATAGCTACATATAATTTTTTTCCTTGAATTTTAGGTTTGCTTGATCATAGATTTATGCTAATGCTGTCAAACTACTGATTCAGGGTTCTGGAAGGGGACCATGCCTCATTCGTGGAATCTGTTCCATTCAAGCTCATTGCTGCGTTTACTCTGTTCCAATTTGTGTATTTCCTTGTCTGTTTCGGAATAACATGGATACCAATAGCTGGTATACTATTCCCAGTACCATTCTTCCTGCTGATCCTCATTAGGCAGCATATTCTCCCCAAGTTTTTTACCGCCCATCATCTCCATGAACTTGACGCTGCCGAGTATGAAGAGATTGCTGGTTTTGGACATCGTGATATCAGCCTCTCCTTTGCGGTAAGTGTATCTCTTTTTCCGAAGTTAACATTCAGAGCTTGGTTTAGAGCTCTTGTCTAATATCTCAAATGTACCATATGTTAGCCTCGTTATATTTATGAGATACTTCTGCAACAGGAACGAGAAATTTGCAGTTCTGATAGTGAGCAAAGCAACCTGGACGGAGCTGAGATATTGGACGAGCTTACCACAAGCCGAGGAGAGATAAAGCTAAGATCAAGGAGCTTTAATGACGAAAGGCATTACCAGGCAAGAATTTATTTTCCTTTCCTTTAAACAACATGATATCCTTTGGCAAATTACGAATATAAATGCTTATTTTTAAGTATGTTAAAGAAAAAATTCAAATTAACATAATCAGAAACCATAGGAAGTGGTGATATGTTCCTTGGCTCAAAAAATGGTGCGCGCATCCAAACCAGAATTTGATCAAGTGGTAGTTTTTGTACAGATTTTTCCCGAAGAACGTGTTCCAGCTTCTTGAAGACTCCTATAAGTTGCTGTTTGCGGGTTAAGGGTGCTACTCTCTCCATGCACATCATCACATTCAAACAAATACGTGACTTATAGCAGAAAAGGAGATAACTCACTCCTTATACCTGAACCAAAGAAAAAGTATACCAAAGGAAAAAGCATAATATTTTTTTGTTCCATTAGAAATCATATCACAAGGGTTAAATAGAAGTCTTCATATTCTCGAAAAAATGAGATAGCAGATCGACTGTGCACTGTATGAAACGTCTGAGAGATCTGTTTAGAAGGATGCATAGATTGCTCATAGTTACATATTAAAAAACCATTTGGTTCTTTTTTTTCTTTTTTCTTTAAAAAAAAAACGCGAACTTTTTTAATTGCCACCTGCATAAACTATAAGGGTGCCTAAGAGTCCACTAATATCAAACTGCTGAATTTATAAATTTTTGCTTTGGAAAATAATGTTTATAAATCTTACAACTTTATTATTATGCAAATTGGTGATGTCGTACAAGGACTTCTTCTCTTCCTTCATAAAAAAAGACATGAGAATGAAGAAGACAACATTTTGAGCTAATCTACATGGAAATCAGGTTAGTTGGATTCAAGCAAGATACGTTTCGTGTAAAACATCAACATTATAGGTTTGACCCTTGCCCGGTACACGCCTTCGACGCAAGATCAGGTACGTCTTATGACTCTCGTCAACTCCCATTCTCTTACCAAGCATGCATTCATCCACCATCCACATCGGTTGCATCCTCCTTTCCCTCATCTCTAAGAAGCAGCAAATGATCCCCATCTCTTATCAGCTCTATGCCATCCACTTCAACTCTATCCAGAGTGAGAACTCTCGTGGCTAGGATGCCAAACTTCTTGGCACCAAGCCGGATAAGGTCATCCATTGAGGTGGGGAGGAGGACAAGCTTTGCTCCCATCTCTTCCCTCTCCATGCAGCTTATGGTAACCCTGATTGGGCTGTCCCTCATTCCATGGTACCTGGTTGCCCTGATTGACATTGGACTGGTCAAGTTTGGATGGGCAGCTGTCATAATACCAAACAAGGAGTTCTGGAAGTTGTTGGCCTTGCGCCTATTGTGGCGGAGGCCAGTTCCCCATGGCCCCTCACTAGGGACGGGGATGATATCACTAGAATAACGCCTAATGGCTGGTTCACTTCTAAATTTACCGAAGACTTGGTAGCCTGGGGCTGCTGGGAAGGGCTGGAAATCTGTTTCTCCCTTGGGTTGGAAGAGAATTTTGATCTCTTCATGTCCTTGTTGGTCAGCAAGGGTGCGAGGGGTCCATCCTTGCATGTCTTGTTTGTCCATGTCTGCTCCTTGCTCTAGTAGGAACCTCACCATCTCTACATTGCCCTCACAGACAGCGAGGTGGAGGGCGGTGGTGCCGTTGGCCTGGGGGAGGGTAACGTCGCCCCCGTTGCTTACAATGCTGCAAAGGAGGTCGAGGTTGTTCTCCTCTGCTGCGGTGCAAGCGTAGTTGCCGACGTCTCCGGAGGAGATGTTGGCTCCATTGTCTAGTAGCAGCTTGGCAACCACATCGTGTCCCCCTAACAATGCTTCCCAGAGAGGAGTATTTCCTTCAGAATCTGTATTACATGATAGCTGCAACTTAAATTGGGGAACGAGTATAACTAAGAACTAAAGTATAGTAAGATATTTGAAGATAATGTAAATTAGCTAGAGGCTAATAATACAATCAACATTGAGTAGATTATTCACTTGTCATGCTTGCAGAAGTCAACTGTCACATAAAGAAGGAAATGGTTTTCCTTTAAAGGAAACACTAATAACTGACCATAACAAGTCAAATAAATCTTGGGAAAACAAAATAAAGTCAACTACATGTATGGTTATTTTGTTGATTCGTCATGGTCGGTTAGAGGCAGGAAATTAAGTCCTCTTTTCAAAGCATTAGTTTTTTAGAGCATTTGGCTTCAATGAGTTGAACTTTCACAAGAAAAATAAATATATGTCGACCAGTTCAACTGAATAAAAGGTCATGAACAAATACAAACAGAAAAACACTACATAGTTGAGATGTACCAAACTGAAAAAGTTAACAGTGTTAGCTTCAGAATGTCTGGTGTTGAAGCAAAACAGAAAGCTAAAAAACCAGAAAGAGTTTGTTGGGTCGTTTCAACTTTCAGCACTTCATACAGACAGACATGAAAAATAGGCGGATCACATGGAACAATACATGACAGCTCCATCCTTCATGCTTTAACGTATCAAGGACAAGATTGAATATCAGAAATAGATTAACTAGAGCAATGATGTAATGGGTTATTGCTAGTGCATACAATGAATGTCTTCACATCAATTTTATTTATAAAACAGAGCAATGATGTAAACTTAATAAATGTACACCGAGAAACACACCTCTGCTATTGGGCTCAGCACCGTAGTCAAGAAGAATAAGGACACAGTTTTCACTCCCCTTGGAAGCAGCAATATGCTGTTTTAAGGACAGAAACCAACAAAAAGAAATTATTCTTGCATCTGTAACTGTATGGATGGTACAACTTCTTGTGAAAAAATGAAATGAGGAAGATTAGCAGAAATAGTTTTAGTTCTATACCAGTGCAGTTCGGCCATTGCCATCTGATTCATTTGCGTCCAGGCCACGTTTCAACAATTGATGCATCAAGACATCGTCTCCTCTTATTGCCGCAAAGCAGAGACTAAGGGGAAGGTCCATCCTTCCCCTGGCTAACATGGTCTCTGTCTCTGCCAACACTCCTTCCATTATTGGGTCTTCCATTTCTTTCAAGTGCTACATGGTCACAAGTTTGTAGACAAGAAGTGAGACACCAAACGACCAAATAGAGATGAATGAAATTCGTATCAGTTTGAGGTAATGAAAACATAATTGAAGTTTCAATGCAAACCTGTAAGAGATTGTTTATGATAACAGTACCATCTCCTACATTAGCTTGGACAATGTTGAGGAAGGAAGTGCGGTTCAAACGAAGGAGTTGGCAAAGTCGCTTGGTTCGAACAGTGAATAATTGCGGTCTGTAACATAAAACTCCTATCTCTCCAAATATGTCTCCTGTGCCCATTTCGCGAATTACCTAGAAGACATACAAAATTTTAAATAAATTAAATATGAAGGACTAGTTAATTATGTTTAGTTTATACTGATACGATAATTACCTGGTCTGTTGCACCTGGATGAAGGATATCCTGCAATTTAGAGAATCAGAGAAGTATTAAATTTTGGAAGTAAAGATGCTGCTCATTTACTAATGTGGAGAACTTTTAATGGACTTGGTTGGATTATAGTTGTTTACCACTGCCCCAGTCACCAGTATGTAAAAATCTGTGGGAGCTTCATTCTGTAATATGACGTCTTCTTTTGGGGGAAGTACTCGGCTTTCATTTCAGAAACCTGGACAGCAAAGCTGGTCTGAATCACATTTTTTATCCAGTACTAATTGTAAGAACATATAGGCAAATATTGAGTGTGGATTTTCTGGACACTTACAAGCTGGAAGAGGAGATCATTCGAAACTCCCTTGAACAAGTACACCTTGTCTACAAGGCTGTAGAAAAGGACATGGGATATGCTAGACCTGATTGCCTTTGGAAGTGCATCCAATGTTTCTTGCTGCTGCAAGCCTTCGGAATCTGTTCTGTACTTCAAGCACAAATGTGCCAGCATCTGGTCTTGAAGTCCTCCTGGTAGACGATTTCTTATTGCAAAGTTGGAAGCAGCTTGAATTGTGTCCCTCTGCGAAGAAAATATGGGTGCATAGAATGATCAACACTACATTCAAAATTGTCCATTAACTAATTGAAAGAAATCAATGCTAGAGAAGCTTACAAATTTCCTGGTTTTGCTTGTGCCATGGACAACCAAGTTGGTCATGTTACCGATGAGGTAGGCCGTCAATCCAAGGTTGAAGAGCATGTAAAAGGTGTCAAACAGCATCTCCCTGGTGTTTGCTGGGTGAAGATCGCCATATCCAACAGTGGTGAGGGTGGTAATCGACCAGTACATAGTTGTAACATATCTAGTCCACACACTCCTATCCTTGAAATTTGGCATGGCCAGCCCAATCCATGTCTTGCTCGGATCAGGATACCTTGCCGCAATAAGATAGTAGAAGCATCCGGCACAATGAACTGCAAACAGTGTTACCTGACCAGAAAATCTGAAACAACTCAGAAGACACAAAGCAAAACAAAGCATTCCTTCGACAGGATATACAATAATAAGTACAAATATTACTCACACAAATCAGCTTCGCACATCTGACCCAGAAGTAATTGTAATCTTTGTTCTTCTCCAGCCTGGTGTTTCCGACATCAAATGAATGAGAACGGAGGTTCAAACTTTAGAAATTGGAAGAGTTGAAATTAACTTGCCTAGCAAAGAGGGAGCTGACTCTTCGGAGACGCCACAGCCGCAGCATTTGGAAGAAGCCATAGGAACCAATGCTTGAAGGGATGATCTTCTGGGCAAGCTCGGTGGGGATGGTCGAAGCCACATCGAGAACAAACCATGTCCCCAAGTACCTCTTAGCAATCTTCTTCGGGTTGTCGACAAAGAGGTACGTCTTCTTGTCGAGGTAGGCCACGAAAAAGGTGAGAACTACGTCTATAGCAAAGAAGCCATTGACGACATTATCAATGATGGACAGTGGCGATCGTGGCCTCTGCAAAAACCCGAACTCGAATGGCGAAACCCATGCTGTGTATCCGACCAGCAGAATCAGAAACGTCCTCCATGCCCTGTTCCATATGCACACAACAAATACCACCATACCCACAATGGATTGATGAGCTAAAAACCCAAGTTCTAAACCCAATTACACAATCAAACACAGTAACAGGAAGAGATTAAGGGCATGCAGCTAGCCCACCTCAATCTCCGATCGAATGGAGAGATGACGTATCGCCGGAGCTGGACGCGGCGGTTGCTACGTGCACCGAGCGAAGGGAGGAGGCCAGTGGAGAAGCTGTGATGGCTGCCATCTCTGGAGAAGAAGTCCGCCTCCGGTTGGCCGCAGACTGCACCCAACACCCCAGCCCGCTTCTTCTCCCCATCAATATTTATATGTATATATATTTATGCTATAATAAGAACAGATCACTCTGTTCTTGAGCGACGACCAAGGCTATGAAGAGTTCATTTATATAGAGGGAAGAGGTGAAAGGAGAAGGAGGAGGAAGCAGAAGAGGAGGAGACACTAAACAAATGGATTCGTATGTATAATTTGGTTGTCATTCTGGTTCTCTGGTATTTATAATTTATTGGCTTTTCTCGGTTTCAACATCTCCCTCCCTCCCTCCCTCGTTGCAACCAAAAGATGGCAGGGGGTTAGAATGCCGGTTCTCGGCGTGAATGTGATGGTGAAATGTCTGTTTTGTCCCGTTCTTTTATTTTTATTTTTTATTTCTACTCTTACGTGGCAATAATAATATATACATACACATACACACGGGTATTAATTAAACGTATTAGCTCACGAGTATTTATCATTCAGCTTGATGTAATTCGATTCGAAACTCGACATTTAAATATTCAAGCTCAAATTCGAATCCTTCAAGTCAAGTTTGAGCAAAGTAATATTCGACTCGAGTCGATTCGGTTATAACTTAATTCGACTTGATAGAATAATCTAATAATATAGTCTTTATATTATATATATATATATACACACATATTAATAAGTTTAATTGGAACTAGTTATGTTTATTTATATACAATATAATAGTAATATAGTGAGATAGCTTAGATGTCACTATATTTTTTTAAGTGAGTTACTTTGACTTTATAATCGAGTTGGTTTCGAGTTCACGAATGATTTGGGTTCGAGCTCGTCAAAATTAAATAGTTTAAGTGTATTTGAGCCGACTCGAGCTTAAACAGTATAAAAAATATTCGAGTCAAGCTATGTTCAAAACTCGTTCGATCTCGATTCGAGTTCAAGTGAACTTTAAACTATTCGAGTCAAGTTCGAATATAAGTTGAACTGGGCTTGCTTGCTCGTTTAGTACCTCCATGTGCACAATTATGCACTATCATAATTCGTATCAAGCAATTAAGCATTTTATGATTTAAATGTATCTTAGAGTCTTTGTTGTAGCAACGAGCAATTTCTGTATGGTGGATGACTTAAAAATTTAGGTTAATGATGTTGTTTTTTAATGAGGTTATTGATAATCCTAATATTTTCATTAAAAATCCAATGATTGTCAATTCATTATTACCCAACATTTAAAAGCTAATTTATTTGGAGGGATACAAAATTCTTGATAAATTTATGAATAAATAAAAAAAATGGTGATTTTCTACAAAGGATGTCATATTTAGATTATAAGATAGAGATTACATGTGATATCTCCAAAATTAGCCTTGTATTCGATATCTATCAAAGGAAGATTCAGTATATTAATAAGGTTGGTGTTTAGAATCTTTAACTTGATTTAATTATTTTGAAGAAATAATTTGGACTTATAAATTTGCACTTGAAGCATGTCTTCAATTTAAAGTTAACCATTTTGAAGAGACGGGATACAAGGTAGCTACATTACAAGTCTTTTATATTAAAAAAAATACCAAAACCTTTACCTTCTACTTTATTTAAGGTTAATATAATCACAAGCTTAATCTAATTATAAAACCTTGTATATGATCCTAGCATTAAAATGCTCATGTTTTTTCTTCTTTTTTATTGAAATGTACACTTAACCCATTTCGGCCACTCGCTCACCGATAATTTTAATTGTTTCTACTTGTAGATAAGCATCAAATAACCCTAACAAATAGCTGATAATTTGCTTAGTGATACTAGAATATAAGATAGACTAAATCTGGCCGCCAATTCAAATCACGTAGCTATAATTTTTTTTAATTACTTTTATCATCCAATCATCTTTGTAATCCAAAAATCGAAAGACTGTTATTAAAATTAGCTTATATAAGAGAATCAGCTGCAGCTGATACTTCTCGTTGAAAAATTCCAAATAAAGTAAACGTAGAAGCATGATAAAAAAAGTTGAAGTGTTTGAAATATGACAAGCAGCATGATTGAACTGAAATTTTACTGAAAGATGAAATATGTGAACTTTCCTCGAGAAGGGAAACAAATTGTGCATGAAATGTTCATACCCCGTGAAGCAATATTGGACTTTTTCGACTTTTCATGCGAATTAATATAATAGCTACGAAGCCAACAATTTTCAATCCCATTGGATTGAGTTCATTCAACACTGCTAATTAATCTCTATGAATCCACTGCTATGACCTTCTTGCTTAAAGAACATTGTTTTATCATGAACAACTATAATTTAGAACATTATTGATCACAAGCGTGTACGCTGATGATGGATCCACACTGCTGGTATTCATCTTTTTTAGCTTAAACACACCTTCGCACGTCAATCATATAAACAACTGCATGTATTTATTCATATACAACTACCATGGAATGATGCACTTGTATACTAAATACAACTAGAAACAGATTTGTTTGTTATTATAAGACTAGCTAGAGAATGATAAAGAACTCACAAGCATACTGGATAACACGAATAGCAAAAGTAAACTAAGAGGTCAGATGAGCTAAAAACCAGGACGTGGAAGATTTGGAAAGTTTCTAATACAGACATTGTTAAGCACAAAAACATACAGATAAGTACCCTGTTTGTACTTCTTTAATCGATATCTGATATCTAGAACAGCCCTGAGAAATACCCAAAAACAGAAACAACTAGGAGTATTTGTATGTATCTAATTGACAACCTTAGTTCTAATCTGTACGTAGAAGAGGTCATTGACATAGATTATTATTTAATCATAGAGTAACTTGAAAAGGTTGGCAAGTATATATAATTTCTTGATCCCGTAATTAAGTTGCCCAGTACTTAATTATTAGACATATAGTAACTTCTTACCTGATCAATTTCGAGCAAGTCAAACAAATGTAAATCCCAATAATATGGATGGCTCTAAACTAATTTTATACACAAAATGTAGAGGAATATTTTAGAGCTTGTTTTATATCATACATGGCCCTCTGTTATGTGTATACAAGCTTGAGAACTCATGCATGATCCACCTGCTTATGATCTGCTTCTCCCCCAAAAGTGAAGTTGAAGCAATTTTGGCACGTAATAAGGTGATAATATATTAACATTCCCTCCATCTGTTTTGATGGAATTTTGCATCTTAATACACGTACAATCAAACAGTCGATAGTATCGTGTTAAACTTCCGAAGGATTGCTGTTCTTCGGCTCTGCTCTGTTTTCATGTGATGGCCTGTCCCTGATGAAGTTCAGTAGGAGGAATGCATTCAACCAAAAATTTATCAGCTAAGAGTATCGAACCAACTCAATGTATATGAATGCTGGATGTTGTTATGAGATATGTCCACTATGTGGGATCATTGAACAATTTATCTCTGCATAAATATTGGATGTGTTTATTAGATTCAAAAAAGAAGTCTCATCTTTTATCTATGAATAAGGCTCCATATAAAGCTAAACATATCAGATTAACTTTGAGATTTTGAAATTTAGGTTGCGAATAATAATTATTTTTCACTCTTGAACAGATTCTTCCTATGAGGATATTGCAATCCCATTATGTGAGATAAGTAAACTTGTTTAATTCAGTTCAATCTTCAAGAGTCATCTCATGGTATTATGTGAGCTGGTTGGCTGAACATTTAGCATACTAAATTTCTACAAAAATTAAGAAATAAATTTAGGTGATAAAAAATTTGTCACTTATATGAATTTTTTTGCGATGACGTTTTTAGTGGCATACTCAGAACTTCAGTGACAAAATAATTTTATTGCTCAAAAGTTAATTTGTTTTTTAAAGACATAAAATTTAACATCATTATGATAAGGAGACAATTATTTTTGTTAATTAAACGGAAATTTAATATTGACCTCCAATTAAAACTAGTATATTTAATCAATTGAAATGCAACAAAAATAAAAAAATCAAATTACTATAATTTATCTTTTGATTCAATTAAAATCTATCTTTAAAGCCAATTAGTATATGCTTCAGATATTAGATTATTATGATTTATCTTATTATTTAACGAAAATTTATTTATAAAATTATATTTTATTGGTAATATAAATCATTAATCATGGATGACACAACATCTTGGTTAATTGATATTAATCTTCTTACCCTAAAATACCGATTTTCTTTTATACTTATTTACTTTTCTCGTATCTAAACTTGAAATCCACCTCTTATCTGCATAGTTAAGGATTTGGTGTAGCAAGTGCTATAATAAACTTCATGTAGCACTTTTTATATTGTAAAAATCACCTTAATTAGTGGTGTTAAAAATAATTATATTAATTAAATTAATCTCTTCCAAATAAGGTGATTTACAACAACCAAAGAATTGCTATATGGAGTTTGTTGTAATACTTACTATAATAAATATATGATCAAAATAAATATCAATCAGATCTTTTGAATCTAGTAGGATTCGGTCCGACATTCTTTATTCACATCAGTAAACCAAATTATTAATTACAATTTATAAATAAAGATTTGAGCCAAATAGATATTTTTTTAATCTTTCGCAATATTTTTGGAGCACGTTATTACTTCATATCACTTGTAACAAATCAAATTAATCCAAATTGAAATTTAATTCCGGGTATTTTTTGTTATTATATATATTATAGGTAAAAATTTTGTTAAAGTAAATAGTAAGTGGTTTTTTCTTAATATCATTACGAGACTAAGTGGTTAGACCAATAATTTTAAAAACCGTAGTGGAGAGTATATTTTATTCAATTGGGTTAATTAAGCTCATCTAGATTCTAAAATATAAATTAAATCATTTATTAAATATTATCAATTTTTTATTAAATACTAGTTAAAATACTGTGATTTTTAACAAAATTAAATTTTATGAAAACTTTATATTAAAAAACCCGGATATGCATTAAAATGGTATAAAGGCGTAAACTGTAAGGGAGTTGAGGGCATTATGCGATGTACATGATATAACCCGGTAATAAGATATAGTATTTAAAGCTATGTACTATAAGATATAGTCCAGATATGAATCATAAGACCCAATCCCATTGAAACCCGAATATCTTAAAATATAGAAGAAGGTCCGAGCCTAACCGAAATGCGAAAGCAAGCTAAGAACCAAAAGAAATCAATGGCAATTCCCCCACCCCACTAGAGGCGTTTGGTGCCCTTGAAGGACCACCTTAGTTTAATTGCCTTGTCTTAGCCTTAATGGCCTCGTCAAGCTTCAACGCCTTCACCTCTGTTTTTGGCCACCATGAATGGCAACCCTTCGATATTTTAAGTTTTCCAGACGTGGTGAGGCTAATCAACTGGGGAATGATTGCTTCCAAGTCAAATGCGTGTTGTGGGCTAATGAGCCATATTAATTTGTCTGATTGGCCGGGGATTGAACTCCCTCCTCCCAAAAATTTCGAACTGTATCATATGTCAATGTGGCACCCAGAACTGCCCCAGTCATGCATTCAAGTCAAATTTGTGAAGACATGTTTAGACCATTCCAAACTCACACTTTCATTTTCCCCAGTTGGTGAAACTTGATATAATATTTGACAAGATGATGATACAAGGCTCTTCAATTATTCCATTTTATAATGCTTGGATGCCTACTACGATGTGAAAGGCATCTGTCTACCCACATATCTGCTTCAAGGTGTCTGGTTTTTGCATTGCAGACATAAGGCAAGAAAGTGACCATCAGCGACTAGCTAGCTCCCTAATTGTCTTGAAGAAAGCATTCATGGAATCAGTTTTTTTATCTTACTACTGTGATAAAATGTGACTTTCCATTGCTATGTTTTCTTGTCATAAAGGATTTTAGTCATCCTATGCTTATAAATATCAGCTCGTGTATATCAATCCATATAACTAAACAGTTGATCAAAATGATGATCTACTGTATATATTCTGATTTCATAGGGCTTGCGTGAGCAGCCACTACTTAAATCTCTACTAAGTCTAACTCAAAGTGCCGACCACTCGAGTTGTACATGGTTATTATCTCAGCAGTGTGTTGTGCGTTGCCCATCGACCTTAGCTTTTCTTTTCTCATATACATTTAGTTCTAACTTGCAACGTGAAAGATGGGGAAGATCAATTTGAGCTTTGCACCTTGATTCACAATGAGCGATGGCATTGAAATGGATGGTCGAAATGAAAGCCAATATCTGAGTTTGTGCATTGTCATTAGTGGGAGAGGAGACAATGCGTCGATCTCTTGGTGTTTCATAATAATAGCGTTCGTCTTTAACCCAACATATATACACGACAACATGTACGAGGGACTTATCTTCCTTCTTTTCCCACCAGAAAAGGAGGAAGAGGAGCTCTTTGATCTCATGGAAAGAACACTAGAATATCTTTGGCAATCTTTTGAAGAATTGTTCTGGTGCATGTATCATATGACTACAAATAATGTTGAGATAGAATGGATAAAGAATAGGTTAATTTGCGTCAATGAAATGAGAGGCGTTGCTTAATGCGATAATATGAATAGGCTTTGTTGGAAGAAAGGTACCCACTTGTCACCTGAAAGAATTTAGTGAGTATAACAGGAATGAGATTTATTACAATTTTCTATCATATATATTTGAGTAAAAAATAATAAAAATTTTTACATCAAAAAATTTTCTAAAGATTTTATTAAAAAAATCCTTAATATTGATTTTCAAAAAAATTTATAAATTTTACTGGTGATTTTGTTTTGTTAATTCGTATTATTGGCCTTCCTCATGTACCTTGGATAAAACCTGAATTGTTTTATATATCTTGCCAAAACAATAAAAGTGATTACTGTGAAGGAAAAAAATTGTAAGTTGATATTTCATGTAATCTCTGCTACAAAGGGTACCTACTCGTGTGAAAAGAATTATCAAAATGGAAGCATTTCTTTTTGTATTTTTTATTTAAAGATGATGTGTGGACTTTGGAGGATGTATTTGGAGTAATAATGCTCTTGCAATAAATAGATGGCCAATATCAATGGCTATGATCTATAGCTCAAGTGCCCCTCAATGAACTTAAACACGATTCTCATCAATTAGATAACATGATTGAAACCATCAATTGGTTCGACTGGGTTGATTTTCACTCATAATACTAAAATTTTTCTTGACTCGAAAAACTTTCCGATTCGACTCCATTTTATACCTTTGAGTGCCAAATTTTATAAATGATTCTATATTAATAGATTTTATGCTGTAGTCATAAGTCTTAGTAAATCTTCGAAATCAAGTAAAAAAATTAAAAGCATGTTATGTTTCTTTTAATTTAATTTAATTATTAGTTTAAAGTAATATAAATTATATATTTATCAATTTTAAGTATCAATAATATATACTAATTAATATTTCTTTTTAGTTGTTAGATTGAAAATTTTGGTATAAATGATTCCAATTCCGGAGTTAGCACAACTCTTTATATCGAATCGATGGAATGTATACGCTTTGATTTCACCATGCCCATTGTAGATATCTTCTTTTATATTTATAAATAAATAAGGAAAAAAGTCACTCCTAAGTTGGCACAACTGTTAGTTCTCGTAAGCCATTCCCTAACTCTAATGGGTGATATTATAGCATTGGCAAGAATCACTGAATCACATAACTCTAATGGGTGATGTTATACCATTTCTTGTCTGGGTCTTATTTACTGAATATGAAATCTCGCTTCGTTTATGCATGTCTCTCAACCAATCTATATAATCAGATTATTATAGTTTATCTCCTTTTTTTAATAGAAGAGTTTTGACCCATAATAGTTATATAAACTCATTAATATATTTATTTAATTTAATATTTCTAATAATAATAATAATAATAACTATTATTAGAAAAACTATTATGAGTATATATTATAATTTCTATCCAAATTAGAAAATTTTAAAATATCAGTAAATTTTACCTATTAATCATATTACTAAAATTAAAGATTGTTATTAATAATAGATACTCAATTTAGGATTTCCATTTATTTATTATTATTCGTTGATAAATAAAACTTAAAATATAATTTTATCCTAAGAAAATAATCTGCAGAAAAAATTTTACGACCAATATTGGTTGAAAGCCCAATGAATAATTAAAGAATCATAAATAAGAGAGTCCATCTATATTTGTTGTGAGGTTTTACAGCAGAATACGTCTCGTTTATCCTAATTATGCAATTTACAAATTGATAAATTTTATTTATTTATTAAATTTTACTTAAATAAAAAACTTTTACTTATTAATACCTATTCAATTAAGATTATAAAATCAAAATTATTTTTAATATTTTTATATAACCATTATTATATTCTAAAAATAAATCTTTTAGTTAAAGTTAGATAGATATTCATTATTTAATATAATAAACAATAATGTTTTTTAGATTAATTTTATATGTTATTAATATATATTATTAATAAATTTTAAATGCATGGCGCACATGGAACCCGTCTTTAGCAAATTATTCATAGAAGGTAATTTAAAAAAAAAGAAAAAGAAAGGGAGGAAGCTTCGTTTGATTTGGTGTGATGGTCCCAAATCCAAGATGGGAACTGATTTGATCAACCTGTTTCCCGGAAGAAGACAATGACTATGGATTGCCGCCTACAGTGCAAGGAAGCCCATCTAATTGGACCACGAAATCAAATGTAAACATGCACAAGGAATGGGCCTCGTGCTCCATTCCATCACTGTTACAAAGACACAGACAAAACACTGTTCAATAAAGCCCACTTCGAGGAGACGTAGAGCCCTAAAATTGGGAATTCCATATCTTGCTACCCTCGTCATGTCGCCTTCCTCTACGCCTGTCCATCTTTGAAAAGACGACTACCCATGATAATATGATTGATCAGCATTACTGAGTTTTAGTTAAGGATAGTGAGATAGGAGCAGGAAGCAAATTTGGGGAGGAAGACACCAGCACGCATTTGTGGGCTTAAGTGATTTATGAAGTTGGATGAAAGATCAGATGGTTTAAATTCACTTCAATCAACTTAAATGAAACTGATAAATGTACGAGTTTATAAAAAAAGAAATATTAATAAAATGTACACATACTATGTTTGATATTTGTTATACAAATTAACAAATTCATTGATTTTTACTTTATTATATTGTAATAATAAAGAAATAATTATGATAATTCATCACATGGTCCTAATTGTTGATTTGTTTAAACATCCCTTCATTAGAAACATTAAAGTATCTAATTCAAATAAATTTTATACTTTAAAATCCAAACATATAAATAGTATTAAGATTTCGTATTTTTTTAGTAACAATATTTGATTGAAGCTAATGTCCAACAGTGTGTTTGATTAAGCAACCATTAGATAAACACCCGATTAGCATATATAATCCACAACAAGGACATAAATGTCAGAGAACAAAAAAGTCTTCTTATCCCTAAGAACAAAAGCGCAACGAGCTGTCATCGGGCAGCGAAATTCCGAAAACGCCCACAAATATCTTCTATTCGATCGGCGCCACGTAGATCCGTGTCCTCAACCTTATCCACTCGAACCTATAAAAACCGGACCCAAACCAATCGTTAGACCATCTCCAACCCAACCCCCTTGCGAAAACCGGTGTCCATGGCGTCCATCTCCACCTTCTCCGCCGCCGGCCTCGCCCCGCCACCGCTCGCCGACCGAGCCCACCGCCGCCGGACCACTTCTGTAGCCGCCTCCACTTCCCCGCCGTCGTCGTCGTCGTCGTCGAACAGTTGGTGGACCCCGATCTTCGGGTGGTCGCCGGATCCGGACTACGTTGACGGCGAGGGTGAGAAGAAGCCGCCGCCGGCGGAGGCGAGGGCAAAGTTCGCCCCTGGCGGGTTCACGGAGGAGAAGGCGCGGCAGCTTCGGATGACGATGATGGAGTCGGAGACGTTTCACGACGCGATGTACCACTCCGCCATCGCCGCCCGCCTCGCCTCCGACCTCTCCAATCGCCGCCGAGTTTAGTCCTATCCGGCGCCTGGACTCGCTCTATATTGGATCCGGCGGGCCTTGGGCGGCGGATGGTCGTATTAGGGTTCTCAAAATCTCAATTAGTCGATTTCACTTTTCTAAGAAGAGGGAATTTTATACCTTTTTTTATAATGATTTTGGGATGATTTTAGTTGTTTGATTCGGATCTGGATCTGAGACCATCCATGTAGATATGTCTGATTGGAACTTGTAATTTGCGATGGTTTTTTGTTTCTTTCTATCAATCAAATTTATAGATTGATAGATATGATTTGAAACTCTTCATGAGGCATAGTTTTTCGGTTGCGTTTTCAGAAAGTTATTTCTTTTTACTTTCTTAAATTTAGAATTTTCAGCTTTCTTTCTCTTGAAATTTTAGAAGTGCTATTGACTCACTGGGAAGATGCTTCTTAATTTACGATCCGTTGGGTAAACATGTCTTTACCATTGTCAAATGTTATAGGATAGCTTCCAGATGGCCGAGCTTTTCTTAAAATTTTGGTATACGGTTCTTCCCGCTAGTGCCGGCTGGCAAGAAAATAGAGCGACTGAATTGCTCATCTACAATTGAAGTGAGTTTTTTGGGTTCTCAAACATTAATTTTTTTGGGCAAGTTGAAGGAGCGTCCTTCCCGCAGTGCATGTGGTACATGTGATGTGGGATGCATGGGCACGAGATGGTCCCATCACCAAAACAGATCTGTCATATACGCATATTTTTCCCCTGTGCTGCATATTCTCACCCTGGCAGATAGAAACAGATCGGGTGGATATGCATACTCTCATGGCAATCCAGCCACAATTTTGTCCAAAATACAAGAGGCGGAGAGGGAGAGAAAACGTCGGCAAAAGATGTCATCACTGAAAACGTGCCCGTAACCTTTTTATCTTAATTATTAATATAATTATAATAAAAATTAATTTTAAAATATCTATTAACACGTACATCTTTTAAAAATCTAACGTAGATCATAATTATATAAAAAAATATAAAATTTTATTAACCTCTTATAATTTATTTTTAATATATATAAATATTATTTTATGTGACTTGTCAGAAAAATTCAAATTAAATATGTAAATCAAAAAAACTATAAGAGGCGTAGCTGGTATAAAATTTTTCCATATAAAAAACATGTGGATTAACCCATATCAGACCTGTTGATAACCTAGGATTGAGCAAATAAACACCCGCTTCAATATAAATAATCCTTCTCCAGCAGCAGATTAATGCAATTCGCATTCCACACCTTTGCTATTAATAATATTCATGAAGACATTCAAAGGGAATCCTCTTAAATCCTGCACCGTCAGTTGGTAGAAAATGGTCGGCAAAATAAAGCATATGAAGCAATAAAAATGGTTCGTCATTTCATCAATCATCGACCAATACCAGTCGTAGACACGTGAACTGTTCATCACTTCAAAAAAAGCCCTTCAATATATTTGTTCTACTAATAAGTACATATAAAATTAATTACCATTTTAGATTTGTTAACGGAGTTGTTGTATTTGACAACAATACCAAGATCTAACAAGTCCACTTAGAGGGATTATAAAGAAACATATACAGACAAATGTGACGCATCTTTCTTATCAATGGAAAACCTCAATACCTAAACAAGATTTTTGTCCATACTGAATGGAACATACAATGAAATTATGTAGCATTGACAAAGTAAAATAAAATATTTACCATTTATTGCATTGCCAAAATCATTTGTATCTAAAGGCAAAAACATGAAAGTGTGTAGCATCAATCAATAAAATTCTTTATATTGCTGGATCATTTGCTCTCCGCATCATAGAGATCAGTTCTATAATTGAGTTATGAATAGAAAGAACAAAAATTTTATTCATACAAGCCCCCAAAAAATAGTTGCATTCCTCATTTCAGTGTTAAAGTTAAACCAATGACTTTCTTTTGAAAAAACATCCAAAACAAAATGTAGTAGAGCATATCAACAATATAAAGGGGCATTTCTGCTGACAGGTGAAAATTCTTGTCTTTCATTTATTATTGATACGCGATATATAACACATGTACCTGAGTGTTGAGAGGACAATATCAGGAATTTCATAGTTAACTGAATTATTTATGAGCTACATATTGGTGTTCCTCAAGGTACAACATGGTCACAATAATACCAGTGCAACCTATATTGCGGCTAAATCCATGTTTGTACAATAAAGAGTTAAATAATCACTACATCTGGAATTCGGATTGCATTAACTGTTTGTGAGTCTAGTATGTGCCCACGAAGGATCAGATGGTACAGAAGGCATTGATTTGACCCAACATATACGCTATTAACTTCCAAACGCACTTTTCTATGTTCAAATTAGCTTAAGAGTGTAAAGGGTCACTCATTAGCATCCCCATTTCCACCAATCCTCAAATCAACTCCACAAAGTTGGACTATTGCACAAGATTCAACCTTGCCTACTAATGTATCAACTCAATCAACTCCTCATAATCTTCTCCAACTATATATTCATTATGTCCTCATCTCCAAAGCATTTGGAGTTGAAATCATCTAACTCCTCCAACTTTATTATTATATTTATAGATAAATATGCTTAGACCAATGAAAATTATAAATAACCTCAGTTGGTATGCAAGACTTGTACTACATATAGTTTAATCTTATAGAATATAAATGATAACAACAAAAATTTTCACAAACAAAGCAACTACATTATATACCAACTAATACACTAAAAGTAGGTGAAATTTTGCATAGTTGAAACTTTGGTTAAGAAGGACTATTGCGGGGATCTAGTGCATAGTAATGAGGATGTTTTAGTCAAGCACCTGATTCAAAAGGAATTAGGGTATGAATTGTAACACCCCAAATCCGGTTTACGCTCGTGAACCGAACCGGTATGTTATAGGCCCGGATTAGGTCGGCTAACCCGAACCTAACTCATACGGATCCAATCTCGGCGTCTTAAGATGAAGATACAACTCTCAATGCATGGATGAATGCACAAACCCTAACATGGTACTATATGAATGACATGCAAATCAAAGCACACACCAAGACAATCCCGATAAAAATTAATAAAAACTTTGAAATATAATGGACAGAATTTCCCTAAAAATGCAATTAGGGGCCACCCTGTCAAATATACATATGCAAATATATATATATATACATATATCAAACAATTTCATTCATACAAAATACAAAATCTAACATGCTGTAACTCATTTTAAAACTTGGGTCTCAACCCACTACGCTTCCATTTCGCAATCTATTTGTATTCACATCATCTCATCATCTCTTAGTACTTAATTACGTCCTATCATCATATCATAAGCATTTAATCACATCATATCATGTCTCAGCATTTCACGTCATTCTCAAGATAATATTGTAATAAAAACATTAATTACTCTATCGACTGACATGTGTGCAAGCGACAACAGTGCTCCTCCGTCCAAGCTAGCTCCTCCAACTCGTGATTATTACCTACATATAGTATAAAAACACGTCAGTAACAAGTGTTACTGGTCCGGAAAATAAAATAACTATAACAAGCTGGCTATGAGAGCAAACTCTCATATGAAAGAAAACATCATATACTCCACGTGAACACTCTGAAGGGCACTACTGAGGAGCCACTGGGCTGCAGACCCGGTAGCATCCCGAACTTACTGATCTGCTACTGCTGATGCCGCTCTCGACATTTTCTTACTTCATTTTCTGGTCTCAAATCCTAAGCCCTCTCCTTACCTCCATATTTCTCCTGGCCTTGAGCACGAAGGCCGAGTACTCTCAGGCAGTCGCCTTTAGTACCCTTTGAACCACAAGTCCGGACATGCGCTGTACTAAACAGTACCCGTAAACCTCCACGTTCTCCGGGTGTGAGGAACTCAAACGCGGAGTTGTCAGGATCCCTCGGGAATGGAACAGTCCGCTGGCACTAATCCAGAGCCCGCTTTGACTGTCACGACATCCGCTCATGGTACGTGCAGTCGGTTTCTCCATCTCTCGTCTCACTGAAAACGCGAAAACTACATATATATAGGGCTGGGTAGGGATTTATATAATAGGCCCGAAGGCAACTTGTGGTGGATCTTGTTTTCGAAATCATCCTTGAGGGATCTCATCCTCGAGGGGTTATTAATCCGAAAAACTGTTCGGTTAAATGGCCCGAGTTAAGTGGGATCCGATAAAACGCCACTTAACCCGTCCTGCAGATAATAAAATAAACATACAATAGAAGAGCGTAAAACAGAGTCGAGTCCTAAACGGACCTGGTAGAAGCTCCAAGCGTGTCATCGCGCCTAGGCGGCGAGCTCCTACTTCGTACCTACACATCAAAACTAAATACTAACGCCTGCTAACTAAATGATGAATCAAACTCGTCATGATCAAACATACTCACAATACAAACATCAACCATAACAATCAACAATTATAAATGTGAAAGTAATTCCAACTTATCCTATTAACACCAATTTTATTATATTTCCTAAGTTACGTTGTACTCGATTATCATGCTCAAATTTACTTTACATCATCAGATCACTTAACATTTACCCATTACCAATCATATCATACATATCATTACTTCTTTCATGCTCAGACTTTTATCATGGGAATCAATCAATCCTATCATGCTGTGCTAACAATCATCAATTTCAATCCTATCATGCTGTGCTAACAATCATCAATTTTAAATAACTAACTCAGAGGTAATTATACCTCACGTCATCGGCAATCGACGATGACTAGGGTGTCCGTCGAGCGTCTCGGAGCTCGAATCTAGTGCTCGTCGACGTCCGAAGTCGATCAGGTTCGACTGGATAAACTCCGTGGAAGATCTGCCAAATTCCTGCAAATCTGGTTTTCCGACGAGTTTCGATGGTTTTCCGGCAAGTTCCAACGGTTTTCCGGCAAGTTTCGGCGGTTTTCCGGCGACAGTCGCCGGCAACGTCTACCGGCCGAAAAGTGGTCATATTGGGTACCATTGGAACCAGCTTGGCGAGCCCGACGCATTTACGACGTCGACATGGCTAATGGAGGCGACAACTCGCCAAAAATGCCTAAAACAGAGCGGCGGCGATGGGAGAAGAATCCGAGCCGGTCTGGACGGCGATGGGCTCCGATCTGGTCGAGGAAGCTCGCTGGAGGGTCGAAGGTGCCGAGGCAACCATTGGATCGCAGCAGCGACGGTCGCCGGCGGCGGAATAGGCGACGCAACCGAAACGTAGCCGCGGCGCTAGGCGTGGCAATTTCGACGTCGCGGCGGCCCGGCGGTGGCCAGGGTGCTCGGGCAGCATGGCAACATCGAGGCAGGGCCTGGCGACGACAATCGGCAGCAGGCCGGCATCGACGGAGGCGGCGACGACAAGCGAAAAGGGGCGGCGTCCGGGCAAGGGTTGGGCGCGGAAGAAGAAAAGGTCGGGGATGTTTGGTGGCAAACTCGTAAATAAGACTTGACTCGTCTACGGCTCGAGTCAAGAATAATAACTAAATCGTATTAAATCATAAAAAAATCGAAAAATCCCATAAAATCAAACAAACACCAAAACATCATAATGATATGCTCTAGAACTATTAACCCACCCAAACTGCCCATAACACGTCCTAACGCGGTAAACGGCCTAAAACTAATTCTACGATCCACTATATATAAAAATAAAATAAAAAATGACTGGCATAATCTCATATATTCTGATAATTCATTCTATTCTGTTGTATTCATGACATTATCATCATATACTTGGGTACGCATGACCCTCATAGCTCATACACACGACTAGCGTCGGCTCAATATACGTGTTCTGAAACTGATTCGACTAAAAATAACGGTCGAACTGACCGGTTCTGAATATAAAACCTTGACTCGAATCGTGGGTTTTACATGAATAAAGGGTTTAGTCAAGTTAAATAATCTTCTTTATTGTAAGAGGTTCTATTCCTCCATAATTGTAGCCAAATGATAGCTATATACAGATAACCTTTCAACCTTATTTTATCAAACTATTATTTTAACTTCTATTGTTGACATCTAAATTGAGCATACTAGCTCAATAAAACCTCAAGTTGTACATGTCTTCTTCTGATGCTAAGAGTCAGAAGTTGAATTCCTAAATTACTAATGATGATGCTGCAAATACCACAACCAGGTGCACTACAAAAACAGAACAAACAAAATATGCAACCACCCCATACTAACTCAATAACCAGCTAGACGATTAACAACACTAACAAGTAAAAGACCAAAATTATGAACAAGTAAAAAAAGACATCGAAAAATGAGAAGGATACACAAGATAAAATCCATGCAGAAATCCCCCAGCCAGCACAGCCGTGAACAATCGATCCCGGAGAACCGAGCTCCTCCGCAACCCAATTCGAACTAAACATGCAAAAATAACAAACACTAAAGCAAGAACACTTAAATGCATGCATACCCGCATTTGGATCAAAACCCACAAAACGATCCGCGCATCGATTACCACCTAATACACAAAGAACCACAGATTCATAAGACCCCATTCAAACGTACTGAGAGGAAGAATAGGGGCGTAGATCAAAGGCACCAAGAACTTGAATGGAGGCCCCCGGCTCTGTCTCCTCACAGCAACATTTCTGTCGCAGAAAACGATGCAAATGACAAACAAACGGTAGCTGAAACGTGAAGGGGAACGAGGAGAAGGAATGGTTACCCGGAGGAGGAGGTAGCCGGCGGCGAAGCCATGGCTACAACAGACCAGAGTCCAAAACGAGCTTCTCTTGCATCCCGTCAAAGGTCAGAGAATATGAGCGATGCTCTTCGTTTTCGGCCCACAGGAAGGCCCAGTAGCCCATTACATGGGCCTTGCCTCTACCCAAGACCCGTTTTTTTTTTGAACTACTCTACCAAAGACTCTGAGTTGTGTAAGTTTAGATTGGAGGGGGATAAATGCACCAATTTTGTTTTGAGATTGCTTGTTACATATATGTGTAGTTGTGCAATATTGTGCGTGGGGCTTCAAATTCACACAATTATTTGTATTGTTTGAAAATAATAAACGAAAGTAATTTTATGTGGCAAAAAATTGTTGTCCGAAACTTTAAACTTGTGACAACAAGAGAGGTAATCTTGGTGTTATGGATCTTGGGTGTATGAGCTTTTTAGTATTAAAAAAAAGAAATTTTTTTTTGATATTTTGAAGTGGTTGAAAAATCAAGCATAATTATTAAAAAAAATAGAAAAATAAATATATATTATCAAAAACTACCCTCCTTTAAAAAGTTAAAACAAATTCAACCCAAAATTATAAAAAAATTATATATCCAACCCAATGACAGTTTTGTCATTATAATAAAACTTCCTTGTTTTGGCAATTAACTCTCATTCTACCACTACCCTTTAATATTAAAAATTATCCTCCTATTTTTAATAAAAACTTTACACATATTTTAAAATGATTAATTATTTTAAAAGATTTATTATAAATCTCTTAGAGTAGTTATGCTCAATCACAATCAGGACTAGAACGCTACAAACTCATGTCCAATATCATAGGTTTGTAATATTCTACCATATTTAGCCTTGTTTCCCTGGATGCACTATATACCTCATTATAGGCAACTTTTATTTTGATCATACATTTGTTTATTTTTTAACCGGGTCCTAACTCCTAAGTATCCTGGGTAGTTAGTCGCCTCCCAAAAAGAACAAATTACACGGATGCCACATGCTACGGACCTTGAGTGCAGCTCCAAATGGGGTTTGGATTTGTTGCACCAACCGGCTCTGATGCCACATATTATGATTGTCGATTGTGTCTCCAAATAAAGAGAGGTTTGTCATAGTTATAACAAACCCTGTAAGAGCCTTCTTATTAATTCAAATTGCAATAAACAATTAATGGAATCTGAAGAATATAACCTTAACAACTAGTTAAACTCTACTAATTTTGGTTATTTAAAATAATGAGAAAGGGGTGCGACAACAGGTTTGCATTTATAAGTATCAATTTAGATCTTTGTAAATGCCTAATTATTGTAAGAAACTTACAACCCATCTCATATAATAATTACTATTTAAACTTAATTTTAATGTTAAGTCTAAAATTAAAAATATCCATGTCTGATATTATAGACTTGTACCGCAGACTTCTAAATAAAGGTAAGACATAAATAGAAAGGGTCAAGATTGATAATAAGGGCTCTTTTATAAGTGATTTTAGAATACTTTAGGGATCTTTTTACATGCTAATATGTTTTATCTAAAAATTTTAATTATAATGATTAGATCTTTTAACAGAAAAAAGAAAATATTTTTTAATGTTATTCATTTATAAAAGAATCTGACATAATTACCAAAAAAGGAGAAAATTACAAACCTAATCAAGTAAAATAAGCAGAGGATATTAATTGTCTTTAATAGCCTCTTCTTATGCTAATTAGGGTTGGGTTCAAAATTTTCTTAAAAAATAAATAAAGCAAAACCAATTACAAGCCGTGCCAATTTGGAACAGAGGATCTTGTATATTTTCTTTGGCAGCTGCTAGATCCTATAGTTAGAGGTGGTCAGCTCCTGTAGGACTGGATATCGATTAGGCTTGAGGATAGCTAGATCTAGCCTTCTCGATTATGATGTGGTAGTCTCATGGTGAAAGGTAATTAGATTGGGCCATCGTGGCTGAATCTAGCTTCTATAGTTTTTGCTTTTAGTCTTTTGTTTTTTGAAAAAGTGTTATTTTTATTTTTTAATTAAAATAGTTTGGCTTAGGCCGATTTAATTTTTATGCTCTAATTAATCTAAAGGGTAGTCTTAATATTATAAAAATAATTTTTTCCTTCTCTTTTCATTTGTATGCACAAATTATCACTCATGTGGAAGTTTGATGGGTTATATAGGGTAGGAAGAGAAAATGATTAACATTTGGAGTGTTAATAATTGAGATCGATTGATTGCTTTATAATTGAATAAAATCTAACCAAATAAGAGAATTTAAAAAAAATAGTGATTGAATAAATGGACTATTTATTGGCTTTTTATGAGAAAAAATTGTGTCTTATATGGTGAAAAGATTAAACAACAAAATATAAAAAATTAAAATAAATTCTAAACTAGATTGTATTTGTGATGATGATCATTTTAATTGAATAATTTTAAATATTGATAACCAACTTTTTGTCTTACATTAATTAAATAATTAAATAAATATAAATAATAATACCCACCCATACACTTTCAGACTTTTTGACAAGAAAAAATAATATTTGTACTTCCAAATGTCAATTGAAAGGTTCACTTTTATGTCTATATAACCATTAAATAAATATCACAACTCCCCGGACTTGAAAATAATTAATGCAACTATTTTTGAAAATACATACTGCACAAATTTTAGTCAAATATTAATTAGTAATGAATCTTGATATCCCAAATTTTGTTTATTAAACACGGATATTTTTCATAAAATAAATAAACATGGGCATTGCTTGACCCCACCGACCAACACCAAACCTAAGAAACGTTTTGGTGGCAAATCCGTCTTTTCCACACCCCAACGACACGCCCCTTTGAGTTCCTCCGAACCCCGCCTAGCTTCCACGCGCGTGGAAGCGAGGCAACCCGTCGTTCAAATCCAACCGTCCATCTCACTATCCAACGGCCTGGATTCTCTCGTTCAATTCAAGCGGACGCTCCCCGACCTCTTCTAATCCCCCGCCAAAACCCCCTCCCCTCCCCTCCTCCCCTCCCCGCACCTCAACCTCGGCCTTTGTCTCCGTCGCTCCTCGGCCAACCTCCTCTTTACTTCTTCACCGACAATTTTCGGTTTCGGTTTGGTCATGGTAATTCTAATTATGGGTTTTCGTGGCTTTTTTTTCTAAAAAAATTTCCTGGAATTTTTTTGGTGCGCATTGTGTAGCTTTTGGGGTGTTGGTGGTGTGTTTTTGTTAGTTTTGCAAGCATTTCCGAACCAGAAGCAGGCAGATTGCACGAATTTCAAGCTTGTTTTTGTTGGCGATGGCGGCACTGGTAATGTGGTTGTTGGTGTTTTTCTGTGCTTTCTTTTTTTTCCTTTGTTTTGGTGCTTCCCTGAAGTTAGTCTTTGGAACATGATCGATTGGGGATGCGAATTTTTTTTGCTTCTCTATTTGTTTGGTTGCTTAGTTGGGGTATATTGATCCGAGTGACGTTGTAATTGGTCTGGGAGGTATGTCTTTGGGTACCGGTGTTGGGAGAAAGCTATTTATTTCGGCGATTTTAGTGTTTATTTTGAGTAAATTGGTTCAAGGATGAGTGCTAATGGTTCATAATTAGGGCTATAGAACACAATTAGTCGGGAGTGCATTTTGTTTTTATGTTGGTCTTTTGAGCTTTTTAATTATTTGAAGAAATTGATTAAGAAACGGTGTCAATTGTCTCAAAGTAACGTTCTTTTAAGCCATAATCATTTTGAAAATTTGTTGTTTTTTTGTTCGTAGTTGTTGGAAGGTTGTTTGTTTGTTTCACATTGAATGTGCAAGGAAAACCACCTTTGTGAAGAGACATCTTACAGGAGAGTTTGAGAAGAAATATGAACGTAAGTTCGCATTAACATGTTCTAGAGCGTCGTTTTTCCCCCTTCGTGGTTGAATTACTTGGTTCCCTCTTTCTAACTGTGGGAGCTTTCTGCACCGACTATTGGTGTGGAGGTTCATCCTCTGGCTTTCTTCACAAACTGCGGAAAAAGTAGATTTGATTTCTGGGACACTGCCTGTCAGGAGAAGTTTGGTGGTTTGAGAGATGGATATTAGTAAGCACTGGTTGTCTTTTTCTTAGTGCTAACGTTTTTCCGTGGTCAGTTTATGGTGTTCGTATGAGTCTGCATTGGATAGTAGACTGCTTGTGGAGGTTTGTGTGTGATGGTCTTATGACCAAGGTATGATTTTGTGTGTGGATTTCCTGATGAATGCTCACTTGGTTTTTTTTGTACAATGATTGAGGTGATGTCGTTGATTGCATTAGTTACCTTCATACTTTGCTTGTAACGTTTATTTTTCATAGCTTATGTTATTTGAGTTTCTGCGTGTAGGGGACCGAGAAATTGTGTAACAGAACCGTAGGCAATTGAATTTGTATGCTTTAACTGGGCAGTATTTATGATGCTGTTCATGTCTTCAATACCTTTTTGGCTTTCATGGAAATTATGATGCTGTTCATGTCTTCAATACAGTTCTGCTATAGATAATAGTAGTAGATTAACAAGGAGGCGCATTCAAATAGTGTAAATTGCTGTTGGGAGCATGGTTGCATAAATCGGAATCGGAATCGAAATCGGTTTTCCAGGGAATCGGAATCGGAATCGTGAATCGGTCTGAATCGGCCAAGAATCGGTTCAGTTGAATCGGTCCAAATTAATTTAATCGGTCATATATAATAATTTGACAATTTATAATATAAATATATTAAAATTGGGTATTGATGTTATTTTGATATTATTCTGTGTATTATAGTTTCTGATATTTTTAAATATTTTTTAAGATTTTTTAAATTATTTAGAATTAATTATTATTTTTGACTCGAGTTAGACTCGAGTCAACTTTTAATTACGAGAATGCCACTCTTTACCCACGCCGCCGCCGCCGCCGGCTAGGTCGGTGGCGAGTCTCGCGGCGGCGATGTCGGAGGATGTCGGCAGCCCGGTCGGACGAACAGTCAGCGGCCCGCAGCCGGCGGCGAGGCGGCCCAGAGCGGCGGCGAGTCGCGGCGATTCGTGCGTCACAGCCCGATTCGGTCCGGCCACACTTCGGCGGCGACGTTGCGAGGTCGGCGGCGAGGTCGGTAGCCCGGTCGGCGGCGAGCCCGGAGTCGGGGAGCACGGCGGAGGGCGGAAACCGGGCGGCGGCGGGCGGACGAGCGGCGGCGGCGTGGGGGGAGCGGGTTTGATTTTAGGTTTTTAAAATGCAAATTACCATTTTACCCATGCTTAAATAATTTAATAAAAATCATACTTAGGGTATTTTAGTAATTTTATTAAAAAACCGATTCCGATTTAAATCGGCCGATTCCGAGGCCGATTCGGGGCCGACCGAGTCGGCCCCGAAATCGGATCGGCATCGCGCCGATCCGATTTAAATAGGCCGATTCCGCACAGAATCGGCTGATTCCTGCAATTGGGAGTAGTGCAAGTTGCTGTTGGGGAAACGTTTAAATAGGAGGTTGGTTAAACAAACCAAAATTACATTGGTAACCGAATAAAATTCGAAATATAAATGATGAGCAAAGCAATTAAACCGAATTAGATTGGTTTAGTTCAGTTTTAACCAAACATTGACCAAATTAACCAAACTCATAACCTAATTCTTCTCCTCAAATTTCTCTGTCTCTGGTTTGCCGTTCTTTTGGTCTCTCATCTGCTGCATTGCTTGTCTTTGGTACGCATTGATTCGGCATACTCTTTTTGTTGATTTTTTTATTTGATTGTCTGGTATATTCTTGTTTACCTGTAGCATTCTCTTATTTTCTTTTGTCGTTTTGGGTGTTGTGTTAGTTCGTTTCTTTCATAATTCATGTATATACTCATCTGCATGTTGCCATCCTGACTTTATGGTAGATGACTTTTTGTGAATCTGCAACTTGTTGGAGAGTTAGAGAAGGAAATTTGTATGTTGGATTATGTAATAATAGTAACAGTACGTAGTTGGGATTTCATTGTTTGGAATTTGGATTTCTTTGCATACTTGCAAGATCTGGTTTGGGTCGCTGGGATAGGGCAAGCGGGGAGGAATTACTAGGGAGCTTAGAAATGAACACCTAAATAATTAGACCTGTTCGTTGTTTCATTTCAAGTTTTATTTTCGGCTAACATGCCTTGTGTGAGAAGTTAATGTTGGGATTAACCAAACATTTAAATCCTTATTTCAATATATAATTAATGAAAAGTTCCAATCGAAATAGACACTGATGAAATGAAATACTTTTCAAAATAGGCAAAAATAATTTTATATGAAAAACCTCAAATTTGGAAAAAAATCACAGAAATTCGCTATATCATAACTTGATAAAAAAAATATCCATAGGAAAACAAACTCCCGAATATTAATTTATTATAATTTCTACACAATTGGAGTTAATCACAATGAATAAAAAAATAGAAAAATATTATTAATTGAGAATTTGACAAAATTACCACTTACGATTGTAAGCAAGTCTTAACAAAATATTTACCTTTTTTCGATAAAAGAAGCTTCTGTCGTTAATTTTTATCTCTCTTACAATAAAACCACGTTTTCTAAAATAAACTTTGATTTTTACCCAAAACATAATTGCCTTTTCATTTATTTACGAAGGAGGGACATCCCTAACGGTTAACTAGTTATGTTGCGCCGTGGTACATGCCTTCTAAAATGTAGTCATTCTTTTCCAAGCATTTGAATTTGAATATATATTTTTAAATTAAGTTAACTAATTATGTGAAGTGAAGAATGTGTTAGATTAGTTCTATATGGTCTTACATATTAACATAATTGTACATTGATCGGCTTTTTTATTAATAAGTCCAATTATGTGATTTGTTAAGGTATTTATTTAATTTAGTGGGTTTATAGAAAATATCGGATTAACAAGGTATACGCAATTGTGGGGAACACTTCTAATTTATTATGAGCCAAATTAAAAATTCACAAGGGACGTCACATTCATGTATAATGACATTAAATTATTGTCACATTCAAGTAGAAAAATTGTATAGTCACAACATGTTAATAAAGAGGGTTATGGTCTTCAAAACATGATTATGGCTTTTTTATTCTAGAAAAAGCTATCAATTTGGTAGATTTGGATCCACAATTAAGTTTGAGTAGTAAATGTATTCTAATGAATTAATTTGGGTATGCTTTGCGTCTACTCATGTCTTTTGATAATTTGACATATGATGATGGATCTTGAAATATCTAACAAAATCATCATATATAATTATTTACTAATGTGATTTGTATAATTTACCGATTATTATTTAGTTACAATTTTTTTCTACGGGTTGGAGCTTTTATGTCTAAAAAGCTGAAGTGTAATAAAAAATAGGAGATTTAACCAATTAAAATACAATAAAAAATATAAAAATAATTGAATTATTATAGTTTGTTTTCTTTTTTATTAGATTTGATCTCTAAGACGAGAACATTATAGTCTAACACATTATTTGGTATGAGTTTATCTATAAAATTAGAGTAATTTCTAAAGTAGGGCGCAGATGAGATGACATCTTGCCAAGCAGATATGAAAGTCCAGTACCTACATGGCCTTACAGCGTTTTTCAGAGCACATGGGCATTTTGGCCTTCTTAAAATTATTTGGTTAATATATGCTTAAAATAATCATAGTTATCAAATGGATATTTCATTAATATTGTCCCTATAATGATTGATGGTCATATAGATCTAGAACAACTATAATTGACAACTTAAATATAATAACAAAAACTAAATTATTTTTTAACTGATAACAGATGTTCCTAGATTTACTTAAAAAAACATCCGAAACATTAGGAATGAGTGTCATTGATCAAAATTGATGTAAATCTATAAATAAATTGATACGGATGTCACTATTTATTGGTTAATAGTGAATTAGTTATCATTCTAGGGAAGTTTAGCCAATTTTATGCAATCAGTAACACATGTTTTATGTTTCAGATATTGTTTTCTTTAAGTATATCTAGAAACAACTGTTATTGGTAAATAATTACAATATAGATTTAATTATTATCGACTCTAGTAACTGTTCCAGATCGGCATGATACCGTCAATCATACAGGGATAGGTTTTATTATTATCCATTTGGTTGGCGTTAAAATAGCGTAAATGAAAAAAAGTCTTAAGAAATAAAAATACAATAAAATAAAATGATATGAAAATTTATTGGTAAATAATTATAATATAGATTTAATTATTATCGACTCTAGGAACTGTTCCATGTCGGCATGATACTATCAATCATTACAGGGATAGGTTTTATTATAGTCCATTTGGTTGGCATTAAAATAGCGTAAATAAAAAAATTTTAAGAAATAAAAATACATGAAAATTTAAAAGATTTTCATTAGATGTTTGGATGGTAAAAAAATAAAATAAAATTGAAAATTTTTTCCTAGTGCGTGTCTCCCAAAAGTTCAGCCATTTCTTTTTGGTTTTTCCGAGAAAATGTTATTTTCTAAAAAAAATTCATATACCTGCTTTGACTGAAAATAAATTTTATTTTGACTAAAATTTTGGACATCCAAACACAACAATGAAATTTATAACTTCTAAATTTTATATTTTTTTCTTATAATTTCAAGACATCCAACCATGCCCTCGGTGAACTTTCATTAACTTCTCAGTAATATGCTCTAATGCCATGTTGGGTACTCTCCTTACATATATATATATAGGAACAGATTATTGTGATTGTAACTTAAGTGAGTCTGAGATAATATGCATGTATGTGTGGCTTATGCTACAATTGAATACAACTTTAACATAATTTGATTTCTCTATTCTGAGCTTGTCATCTGTCTTTTCTGTTGTCATGAAATGAGACTATCTTATGCTTTCTACCTTTTTTTGGTGCTTTGAGTGCCAATTTCAATTTTCACCACTTCTCTTATTCTTGTATTTGATTGCATTATGCTTGTTTCTTAGTGACGCATTGGTCATCTTAAAAGACAGCATCTTAGTGAGGAACATCAAATTCATTACCCGGCGTTCTATAAATGTCCCGAATTGCCGTTTTACATTAGCATGTCTGAGCACGTTTGGTTTTATCTGCTACACATCTGATGGCCTTCTAGATTATTATGAATACGAAGTATGAACAAGAATTTTCACCAAAGGCTGAGGGAATGGCCAAGATTCTATTACAAAGCTACCATCAAAGACATGGTAATTGGTATAGTTATGTTTGTGATTGCACTGCCACCCCTACCTACTTTCTATAGTGAGTGAATAAACTGTGAAAGATGCAAGTATAATACTGCTCCACCTTAAGCCGAAGAAACTAAAGCAGCCATTTTCGGCCTTCCATGAGAAGCACTGCACTAACATTATGATGAACTTTAAAAGACTGGTGAAGGATCAACATATGAAAAGGAAGACAAAGCAAGTGTTGCGCGATCTTTGTGTCCATGCCCATGTCAGTTCCCATACTCTGGATGAAAGTATTGCTGCCTGGGAGGCGTGCAAGTGGGGTGTCTTTGCCTCTTCGACCATGTTCAAAAGGCCAAAAGATGCAGCTGGGCCAATGGGATGAAAGTATTGCTGCCTAGGAGGCCACTGCCTTCTCCAAATCAAGACCAAGCATCATTCACCAGCAAATGGGCTTCACTTGTATGCTGGCCGGACCCAAGATAAGCTTCCTATAAAAGCTCTCTTGTCCCAATCCCTGTGTCTCTTACATATTCTGTTTGTTTTGAACTTTGGTATCTTTGTTTTGTATTGCTGGGCCGATTTAGGACATCTGGAACAATGTCTTTAAGAAAATGGGACAATCTGTCGTCAGTCCAACCCAATTATGTGCTCAAGGATTAGCTGATGTTAGACCCATCACCAAAGGGAGGCTCTTGTAGCATCGGCATCAATCCAACTGAACTTCATATATCCATTGAGACCCAGATAATCACGTGCCATGGTTCCATCTTCAGGTTTGAGTTGGAGAAGGCAGTGGGTCAAAGCTGCTCTTGAATGCGACTCTCCATTGCTTGGTGAAAAGTGCTTTCTACTGAGCAAATGCATGTTCCTTGATGTTGGATGAAGTTATTGAGGCCATACAAGAAAAAAGAAAAAAGTGTGAGCATGCTCTTCTGTGTCTCCTGCTAGCTAGCTAGTTAGTCGCCACCTTTGTAACATGTACAATTAGAGATCAATTAACCTTATTTACATGTTAGTCAGAAAAGTTCAATAATTTCGTCAATGCCCATGTATTACCAGTTTTGAGTCTGGACAGTGGACCTTACCATTAAAATTTTGCTGTTATAAAATATCTAATTTGATGTATATAACTGAGTCATGTATCAATATAATAGTTTTTCTATTCTTTTAGTTGTTAATATATACTCCGCCCTGTCACGCTGCCAAAAAATATGACTATATAGCGGCCTCGGCCGCCACTTTTGAGGGATCATAATTTTGATGTCCCTAGTTATAAGCGGCAGCCAAGGTGGCTATACAGTCATACATTTTTCTGGTAAATTTTGGCTGCCTGACATTTATATTTGTGCATTACTAGTCTCAAGACTCTGCGAGGGAGACATGTTGATGTAAGAATTAAGGGCATTTGACCATTTGAAATTTTGTTATTTATCATCGTATTAATCTTAGTTTAACTTCTATGCCTCCATCACCTTAAGTATTAGATAAAGGAGTTCTAACTCTTGACGTAGGAGAGAGTTGATAATCAGGTGATTACCAACTATAGATTGCCATCTTGAAGAATCTAGTATACATGATTATATAGGCAGGGCTAATTTCTTAATTTCAACATATCAATGATAGACTGATCGACCCGTCTTAGTTTTGGAATGTTGCATGAGTTCTGAACTGCATGCAGATTGATGATAAGAACCGAGAGCCGGGCGTAAGATGTTTGTCGAGACTCGGTGAAGATGGGAAGAAGTAATTAATAGTCGCCAAAATGGGGGTACGTACCGAGGCACCAGCTTCTTCTTTTTCTACATATAATATATTTACTGAAAGAGAGATGGAGGGTGGCTAGCTGACTTGATATGATTGCCAGAAAGAAACGCAAGTAGTACTGCGTTGCGAGAGCTACAAGTCATGGCCGTTTTTTCACAGAGTCGTTACCGAGAAATCATGAATGAAACGCCATCACATGTTGGCCAGGTATGGCCCCGTCTCTTCTCTCTATCCTCTCTGGCCAAACATCATGCAGACAACTCGCAAACAGTGCCAAGTTTATCTTGAACTTTTCTCTTGCATGGCCAGCTTGATGGAATAGGACTCTTTTCGGCGCTCTAAAAGTGAAGAGAGATCGTAATATCATATCTTACCAAAGGTTCACGAGGGAGATAAGCTTACGAACTATGTGACATTGCTTTTCTGAACGCCGTAGTCCTTTTTGAACAAAGTGGCAGCTGCTCTTTTCCTCCTGCAATTTGCAGTAAGTTGTTATCTCTGATGCCCTCTTGCTGCACACAATCACCGTCATTGCTGCCGTCCTTTCTTCCATCTTGCAATCAAGGTATCTTACAGTACCACTACCACCTCTTTTCGTTTTAGACAAAAAAAATTGTGTAAAGTTAGTTTTGCACACCTGAGGACTGTACATGTTGACAGACCCATAATTCATTTTGGTGCAGATTCTTTCTATTCAACTGATCAGACTTTTTGTTTTTGGTGTCTGTAACCATTCCAATCAAAACAAGGAAGCGGGGACGCTCTAGTGTGGTTTGTGTGTTGTCCAGCTAATTTATATGTTAGGAACGAGGACATCAGGACAAATATGGCCTGATTTTATCAGCTTAACTTTAAAATAATTTTGTCAAATATTTGAACGTCATGAGTACCTACAGAAAAGAGGAACTCGTGACGGAGGAATTTGCAGCAAATTAACGAGGTCTAAGAATATACATAGGTAGTACGTACTTTGTCGTATAAACGCTGATGATAACTAGGACCCAATAAAGCTTATCTCCTTGCTAGTCAGCCCAAATGAACCTTCACAAGATCCCAATGACTCCTCCATGTCTATGTATTGTCAACATCTACGCACGCCAGATTCTTAACCCTTCTCCTTTCCTCTCACAAACTTATATTAGAGTCTACCACAAGTTTATGCAACGACGCAAAAGAGTTTGGACTCAATGGCATATATGGCGAAGCAAGCACGCAAGTGCATAAACTTGGGGGTCCTTGTGCATGGCATGAATTAGGGGGGACTTATTTGTGGAAGTGGCGATCAGAAGAGGACAAGTGAAGGGTCAGGTGAGGGCAGTGGAAAAGAGATGAAAAGAGTAAGGGGCCCTATTGGAAGGGTGCACTATATTGCTAAAGAGGCGTTTGCAATGAGTTGACAAGGCTGGGGCAGAGGCCCAGCTAGCATAGGGCTTACGATTCGTCACCCCTCTGAATTTGCGTGGACGAAAGCTCAGATAGACCAGACGCACCATTGATCTACACACCTCTTCCTACCGCCTTCATTTTTTTTGTGCACACAAGGCAGCTTTCACATTCACAGAAGTTGGCAGATTAAGTAGACAATATATAACTGATTTGTCTGTACTGTGCAGGATGTTCAAAGTAAACAAGTTGATATGGAAAAAATGAACGTATGTTCGCGTAAGGCTAAATGGTTTGGTATAGCTGACAAAGACGGGATGTTGAAGTCTTGTTTCAAAGATTGCATGCAGATTAAGTAGACAATGTATATAAACGCTAATGGTGAAGAGGAGATTATTAGCTGGCTTTCTCATTATTGTTTGACTATTTATGCCGCGAGGCAAAACAGTTAAGACACTCGACATCCAATTGCCGGCGAGGAGTACAGATCATATTAACAGTCAATTTATCTGGAAGAAATTTGACAAAGTTATATATATGAATATGAATTGTGATCCTTGATGAAACACTAGCTAACGAAAAGGACGACCATAACGAATTGATTGTGATTTGTTTGCCTCCCACAAATCTGTGTTTAAAGTCGTTGATCACAAACCTACTAAACTATGACCATTAGAGATGTTGGCAATAAATTTCTCAACCAACTCAATTTTCAATCTGCTATTTGAATTCAAAGTTTCATTTCTTAGTTTGTTTTAGCCAAGTTTGAAGTCATAATCTTAACACAAGCAGGAAAGGCTCAAACTCTGTCCAAACTGAGTTGAGTACAGGCGGGCAAGTCTTCATTATAATCACTATAAATGTTAACATGCGGTTGAAAACTTGCACCAGTTTGTTACAGATTATGGGCAGAAAGCAGGTTTAACGTGACAACTATCACTACGCTAGTTCTGTGGACCATGGCCTCTAAAACAGTGTCTTCCAAATCAACAGAGTCGTCTCTTTCTTCTGTTGGGCTTGAGCTGGCCATAGCTGCAGTCCCACCAATCTATCCTAACTTATCCAAAGTATGAGGGGAGAACCTTCCTTTATGGTATGGACATTGAATGGGGCTTCTTTGCTTGTAACTTAGAACTACAAGTATATCGACTTGCTTAATAGATAAGGAAAGAAAAAGAAAATTCATTAATGGTAAGAGTCACGGAGGCAGATCATGGACTCCACTGCAGTAGGCAGTAGGCAAGAAATCCTGTGTGGATAGAACAGCATCTTCTTCTTCTACTCTTTCCTTGGCTTTAACCTTGCTACTCAAATCTCTTGGATACCCTTGCAAGCTTTCTTAATGCTTTATTTGCCTGCCCACCTTTTTCCTTTCTTTACTTAATATGCAGATAATGGTGTCTTCTTGAGATGTTTCTATAAAATATGTATATTTGTAGCAGATATGCCAGGCAAGAGATCCAAATTGCCTCTTCTCGCTGCTCACAAGACATTCTATTACAAACTTTGACAAGCCTGTCCGATAATCATTTTGGTTTCGACCCATTTACCAAATCCTTCTTGAGTTTTGTTGTTTTCTGTGCCAAAGATTAAAAAATGGTTGGAAAGGAAAATTCTCATGTCAATAAATATGAACATGTACTGCTCGCATGTGGATAAGTAGAGACCAAGGCGTGGACCTAGATCAAGTGGGGAAATTCGCGCCATTATCCTACGGAGACAAGCGAGCACTAAGCTAGGAGATGAATTATGCTAAACAGTAGTTCTATATAATCCCAGTTCTTGTACAGTAGTACTCTACAGTCCGATTGAAAGAAATGTGGAATTTCCAATATATATATTTTATGGGACAACTCATACGCGTGTAGGTTGCTGTGTGAAACCAAAACATAGATCGATTTGGGTTGTTGGGGAAATGTAACACCCATGCAAAATTGAAAGAAAAGTATACACCAGTGCTAAGAATTAAAACAGGTGAGTTTTTATACTGAGTCCTCTCAATTGTGGAGAGAAACAATCTCATGGAATCTTGGCCAGATAAAGATACTAAGAACAAACTAGCCCGAATCTCCCCTTCCTCATTATCTACCTAGAAAGCAACAAACAAGTTCTGTTCCCTCAAAAAAAAAAAAGGTGCATGCGGATTTTGGGACACAATTGGGAGCAGAGGGGAAAGCAGATGTGAAAGATAAGGAAAAACTGAATTATAATGGGTGAAACGCTTGCAGCTCTTTTTTCTATCTCATTGCTGGAATTTTTGGTCATCATCGATAGCTCCATATTTTCTAGTTCGTCATATGCACCTCAAATGATAAACCTTTGGTTTCTTATCGCAGTGATGTTTTTGCTACATGAACAACAGAAAAAAACCAAATCCTGACACCCCAAGGACGATATGTGGAGCCTTTCCTTATGAATGAAAAATGTGATGTATGACACTGGCCGTTCTGTTTAATCTCTCTTGTACCCATTCAAGTGATATGAACACCAAAAGAATCCGAGAGTATTATTGTCTCCTTGTTTCTTATCATATATATGGCGTTTTACTTTCAGATTTTGTAAGTAACCATATTCTTGAAATCCAAGTATATATGCTACATTGTGAAGTTGAACACTGACCAGTTACATTGTCAGAGAGCCGAAAGGCACATGATATGATGAACACTCTAGGCTAATTAAGATACAGAAGGATTTAGCATCAATGTTGCAAATAGACAACAGGTGACTAAGAGTGGTCAGTTTTTGTCAGATCTGTTGTCAATTCAAATTGATCAGCTTCATATGACACTTACTCTAATCCGAAGTATGTTCATTGCACTCTCCGTGTTGAAAGCAAGTGTGGGGAGAGTGAAGAGACTGAAAATGTGAATTATTAGGGGGAGATTGAAACAAGTGAAAGAAGGAGCTTTATTGGAAGCGGGGACCCAGATGGGGGAAGGGGAAGCAGATGGGCCCTGTTGTCTTGGGCACATTAGGACCAGATTGGGGGAGGTGCCCTTCTTGTGGGTCATCTTCTGTTGGGTGGGGAATGGCACTGTTCCTGACCCATAAGCCCACCAAGAACAAAGAAAAGTGTCCCTCAAAATAGACAGCCTTGTTTCCATGTGCACAGATTTAAGAGCAACCTTCCAAGAATATCAACCCCTCTTTTCATCCCCAAATCCCTCTTAATTTCTTTTTTGTTACAATATATATTTTATGTTTTGTTAATTCACATCAAAAGTTTATCATCTTGCATGTCATATGTTTATGTACCCAAAAAAACATCTGCCCTTCTCGCAAAGAAGATGTAGACATGCATTTCAATTATTTGATATTCAACGTTGTGGGCAGGTGGGAGAGCTAGCTAGCTCTCTGTTCATCTCCCTGGCAAACAAGTTTTACTGCTGCATGAACTAAATGTTATAGTTATACATCGCTGCACAGAACACAGACATAGGGAAAAGAAAGCACAATAATGCACCTGCATTTAACAAGAAGTTGGTTTACAAGGGTACCTTTTTCGCTGGCAAAACTACCTCTTTTTGTCTACAAACAGAGTAGCTCCCATTTATGTATCTCACCAACTTCATCCTACTACGGGGAGCAAATTCTCTGGGCACCATTATATTAGGCTTCTGTAGACAGATGGAGATTGCACACAGCAAATATGCATCGTTGCACCCTTGACCTGGGCTACAAACACGTCTTCCCTGTTAGGTTGGTAAGAAACTAGTAGCGTTATGCAATCCATTTGCCAGCCCTCGGGACCCCCCTTGTGTCGCCCCCCTGAAAACTACATTTTTTTTTCACCATTATCCCTTTTCCAAGAAGTTTCAATTTCCTCTTTTTATCATTTTTCACATTCCCTCTCCGTGTCTGCCTTTCACATTCAAGTCAAATGTTGGAATGGGAAACATGATAGAAAATGATGTACCCGCAACAAGATATGCGCCTTCAATGTTTTCCGTCCATAATAACAAATCTGTGCTGCCACTAACAAATTTTTTTTAATCTCTAATATCACAAGGTGGTGTTCGTTGAATAATTGGTAGTATTTCCATGGAAGAAAACAGGGGAGGTTGAATATTTATTTAGGAAAGAAAGAAAAAACAGGAGGATTGAATGAGATCAAAGAGGGCATATTGGTAAAGAAAGTAGTTTGAAGAGAAAACAGTGAAAACCGCCGGGCACCGTTGACCCCAAGTGGAGGCCTCAAAGGCCTCTCTACAAAAGAGACATCTCTTCTACCCTTTGTATGTTCCATCCTTTCTTTTCCCCCATCTTTCCCTCGCTCTTCACATCCTACATCCCTCTTCCCTCTCTCTCCTTCTATATCTACTACTCCACCACTCCACAAAGAATGCAGAGACACAAGCTAGAGAACACTGTGATTGCTGGGGGAGTGTCTGGTGTGATTGTTGGGTTGATTGTTAGAATGGAGGGGATGCTGAGCAGCAGCTGGGTGTATGTCACAAGTGCAGTGCTGCTGGCCTGCTTGTTGGTGCTAAAAGTTGCCATTCTGCTGTGGTGGAGGCCAAGGAAGATGGAGAAGCACTTTGCCAAGCAAGGGATAAGAGGGCCGCCTTATCGGTTCTTCATTGGGAATTTCAAGGAGATTGTGAGTTTGATGAGGAAGGCAGCCTCCCAGCCAATGACTCACTCCCACAACATCCTCCCTAGAGTCCTCTCCTTCTACCACCACTGGAAGAAGGTTTATGGTAATCCTGATTCCCCTGTTCTGAGTGTTCTCGCCCACTTATCTCTCCTACAAGCCAAGCTTTCTTCTTCACTTCTCTAGTGGAGTACTCGTTACAGTCCTCCAATATGAGCTCACGGCCTCTTTGTGCATCTTTGGCAGCTTCGAGCTTTCTGGGTCCTCATTATTTTTTCATGATATGACTTACCACTTCACACTTTCCTATCTACTTTGATAAGATTTAATCTTCATCCATACCGGATTCGTTCTCATTCAGTAGGTGTTCAACAACGTGTTCATCCATACCGGATTCTTTCCGATAATAACGTTTACTACTTTTTTTTATCTTAGCAAGTTTTCTTGTATGCGACCTTACTTCTCTCTACCTCTTCCTGATTAATCATAGACCGTTAACGTTATTATAGCCTTATATGATGAAGAAGAGGCGTTGAGATTAGCAGGTATAGCTGCTCATGTTTGTGGGAGGGGGTTTGTGTGTTGCATTAAACCACAGGAACATGACCTGTGATTTTGTATTTATTGCCCCATAATCTCTTCCGTCAAGGAACAGAAATGGGGGAAGCCTTAGCCTGGTCTGAAACTTGGATTATCCAGTCCATCTGTCAACACCCTTTCTCCCTTGTACAGTCTTCTTCCCACTTTTTTTATCTTTCCTTCCAGTGTCAGGTTCAGAATTAGTTACATTTCATTATACCCAGCCGCCTTCTCTAATAGTAATCCACTCCTCAAAGCCATTTAAACCACTATCACGCATAATAATAAAAAAAAGAAAAGAAATGTTGCCTACTCTATTGCATGCGTTTCGTCCACAATGATCTCACACATGTACCTCTTTTCCCATGCATCTAAGTCATACACACACATTAACACATATACGAAAGTTGTATCTTGTGGGAGTGGAATTCCTTAACTTTTAGCTAGTGGAGTTAGCTAATTAATTGTGATGATTAGCGGAGTCATCGCCTTATGATTTGATTGTCTGGTTGCGCGCAGGCGGGACGTTCCTGCTATGGTTCGGCCCCACAGCCAGGCTCACGGTGGCAGACCCTGATCTGATTCGGGAGATCTTCGTCTCCAAGTCGGAGCTCTACGAGCGATACGAGTCTCATCCACTGGTCCGGCAGCTCGAGGGCGGCGGCCTGATCAGCCTCAATGGCAAGAAGTGGGCTTTCCACCGCAAGATCATCGGCCCTGCCTTCCATTCCGAGAATCTCAAAGTAACCACCTTTCCCATTTACACTCACACATATTATTATATAGATACCCACCATTCCTTTTTATGCTTTGATTTCCAGCACCAGCATTGAATTGATTTTGTGATGCAGATGCTGGTGCCGGTGATTGGCAACACGGTGGTGCAAGTGGCGGACGAGCTGTCGGCGGCCATGTCGCAGTCGGGGGAGGTGGAGGTGGACGTGTCGGAGTGGTTCCAGACACTCACCGAGGACGTCATCTCACGCACCGCATTCGGCAGCAGCCACGAGCAGGGCAAGGCCGTGTTCCGCCTCCAATCCCAGCAGATGATCTTCGCCGCGGAGGCCTTCCGCAAGGTCCTCATCCCCGGTTACAGGTACTATACATAGATAAGATCTTGTTAGAAATATTATGACCATTCATTGACACAAACGTCATGGACAGACATTGATGATGAATGAATGAATGATTGTGTACGTATGTATGTATGCAGCTATATGCCGACGAGGAAGAATGTGAAGTCGTGGAAGCTGGAGAGGGAGGTGAGGGCGGCTGTGGGGCGGCTGATAGAGCGGCGGAGGGATACTGATCAGGAGGAAGGGATGAAGCGGGACCAGGGGAGGCCGCCGCCAAGGACATGCTGGGGTTGATGGTGGAGGTGGGGCGGTCAGAGGAGTCGAGGTTGATGATGAAGGAGGAGGACATAGTGGAGGAGTGCAAGACCTTCTTCTTCGCCGGAAAACAGACCACCTCCAACCTCCTCACCTGGGCCACCGTCCTCCTTGCCATGCACCCCCACTGGCAAGACCTCGCACGCTCCGAGCTGCTCCGCACGTGCGGCCCCCATCAGCCCCCCTCCAAAGACCACCTCCCCTCGCTCAAGACGGTATAAATCTCATCCTTAAAATTATATCAATAATAATAATTAAATTTATATTTTTAATTATTTGATTGATTTATATAATTAATTAATTTGCTCTTTTTATTATTATTATAGTTAGGGATGATTTTAAACGAGTCGCTTCGGCTGTACCCGCCTGCCGTGGCCACGATTCGGCGGGCAAAGGCTGATGTGGACCTTGGAGGGTACCGGATCCCTAGGGGTACCGAGCTACTGGTGCCGATCTTGGCCGTCCATCATGATCAAGGGCTGTGGGGTCGGGATGCGGCCGAGTTCAACCCGGCTCGGTTCGCAGATGGGGTGGCCCGGGCTGCTAGGCACCCCATGGCGTTTATACCCTTTGGGTTGGGAGTTAGAACCTGCATTGGCCAGAACCTAGCCCTGCTCCAGGCCAAGCTTGCCCTCGCCGTCCTCCTCCAGCGCTTCTCGTTTCAGCTCAGCCCCGCCTACCGCCATGCTCCCACCGTCCTCATGCTCCTCTATCCCCAGCACGGCGCTCCCATCGTCTTTCGCAGGCTGGACCACCATCAGACCAACACGACCTCTACCGGCCCAGACCAATAATAGTTGAAACCCGTAGAATGGTTCGGCTCGCTTGCCTGTGTTATTGAAATGACAAGCTTATCCCTTCCACTCGCCCATCTCTTTAGTTGGTCAAGTAAAAAATGCCACTAACCCTCGTCTTCTTTTTTCTTCTTCCTTTCCCAAAGCAGCCATTCCATTTCCTGTGCAATGTGTGTAATATGTACACCATCTTCATTATACAAGTTTTGTAAGCCCAAATCATGTTTTCATATTCAAATGGAAAGAAAAAAAAAGGATTTGCATATGTACTTATTGGGATTGATCGCTTCAATTATATGGGAGTGCTTTGCATCCAAAAGGTTATATCTATCTGATCTGATTTCATAATGGAGGGGAGTTAGCCAAACAATGGGGAAAAGGTCACTTCAGATGATTGACATTGTCGCCCTGTCATCCATAGTTGGAAGATTATAACAAATGCTGCACCTCAGTCTGCAAATGCAGACTGTTTTTGTTCCGATTCAATTGGGCCCTACTCAGTATTTGTCAAATAAATTCTGTTTTGCTTCTTCCGGGCAGTGAATAGGGCCATCACATGATCTTTGTCATCTTTGCTCCCTTCTTTCAATCCCCACTCCGCCACTCCATTCCAAAAGGTTTATATGCACGAATTCTGGGCAAAAAACTGAGTTGGAATCAAATATAAAATGGAAGTGGTAGACATTCCTATCAGAACAGTGATGTAGCACTTCAATAATCGGTACATGCAGTTTGAACTGGAAACTTGAATTGAAGAAGAAAGGACGAATAAAAATATATGATCTTAACATGTTTGCTCTCAATTACTTCAACTGGAAGTTCATAAAAAGTAAGCTTGATTTGTTTTGAGCTATCTACTTGTAAGGCCCTTTTTTTCTTTAAGTATTACTACATTACTTAAAAGCGAAGTTAATTTGCTAGCTCAAATGTTTTGATTGATATCTAGCAATTAAGTATAGTCACTTGGTAATGTTGGGAGAAGATGAATATCTCGTGTGCTTGGAATGAACAAATGCCTAGACAAGGTTATGGTTTCCAAGGAGTAGGCCAGCTCACGACTCAAATCTAAAACCTCTAAACAAAGCAGCCTAACTCGTGATTCACTCATCCTCATCTGCAGATTTTCAGCTCAAGTGTAGCTAACCAATCCCATATAGTTTAGTTCTTATATTATCAATCTCCCACTGTGCTGTGCCCCTCGGTTTCCTCCATGATCAAAGCCAACATGCTATGCGACCCGTCGGCCGGCCCCTTGATTCATGCTCATCTGTCGGACCCCAATCAAAACATGAAATGGTAGTACAAAATTGATAAAACCCACATCAAGATTTAAGCCTCGCTCATGATTGGATGCAAATTTATTATCTTTCCATGCACAAACTGTACATGATGATTCACCTCGCTTTGATTTCTTGCTTTGCATGCTTCTCGTCCGAAGAGTCACAATCTTGATGAATTCACGGGCGTCTAAATCAGCCACCCATGTATGCTGCATTTGATTAATCAAGGCCTCGCAAAGTTGAGGCTTAGCTGAATTACATTACATACAAGAACAAGACATCGAGAACCTGGCCGGTTTTCGGCCCCTCCACCCTCATGTTTTGCATGGAGGGAGGCGTCCATCGCTTTCTCGCCTCCCCATCAGGACTTGTCTCGTTCTTGGCCTCAAGTTCTTGTTTTCTAGACCTTTGTCTTTGGCCTACTCTCTTATCCTCTGTTTTATCCTCAGAACAGCTGTTATACATATGTACATCAGTTTTGGGCTATCCCATTATTGCACAGCCCCAAGGCGTGATACGTATATATATATATATATATATATAGCTCATATTTTATATGTATTCATATTTAAATATATAGATGCAATATATGCAATATGTGGCTAAGCATGTAACAGTTTCTTATATATGTTCTTCATTTGGTTGAAAACATGGGAGCCCATCGGGTCCTCACACAGGAAGAAAATCCGTATCAAGTCCTTTTGGTAGCTCGAGTGTGTCCTGTTGGAGGGCCCTAGGACACCCATATAATATCTGGCAAGTATGCTTGTGTTCTATACATGGGTATATATACATACAACTATATTTATTATGTTATGTATTTTTACTACATCGATCTCATTTTCCTACGAATTCGGCTCAGATACAAGCGTTTGGCATGTGAGTATCACGTGTGGGAGGAATTAAGTCGTTAAGGTGGCGTGTCTCATGGACAGCTGCTGCCTTCAATCATCATTAGCTGGATCAAGACAAAGTTAGCAGATATATTGGAGTGACAAATTTAACACCTCACTCTGGAGCCTTCCACAGCCTTCTACAATTCCCAGTTCTTCACCCTCACCATTTAATGCCCAATGTTTCATTCTAATGTGTTAAATATTCACCTTTACTATATATTTTAAATATTGTATTGGTTATTATGTTAAAATTATAATTAATATAAAATATATTTAATTTAACCGCATCGAACTGAATTTTATATTCACCTTTATTATAAATTTAAAATATAGTATTAGTTATTATCCTAAAATTATAATTAATATAAAATATATTTAATTTAACTGCATTGAACTGAATTTTATTAGATCTTAAAATTATAAATAAAATAATTTATTAAATATAAAAAATATATTTCGTCATCAATATTTTATTAAATATGATTAAAATAGTGTAATTTTTAACAATAAAAAAAGCAAATATGTTAAAATTTTACATTAAAAAATCAAGTACGAATTAAAATAATGTAAATGTTTATACCTTATTGAATTTAAAAATAATATATAATATATTGGACACAATTGGTGTACGATATAATATTTAAAATTATAATTCATAACAACAAAATTAGTGTTGCTAAATAAGCAAACGAGCGTGCCAATATCATCTTGTGCTCAAATTCAACTTAAATAGCTCGAAGTTCGTTCAAACTCAACTAGATATCAAACAAGTTTTAAATATATATACTCAAAATCGATTCGAATATTTTTTATGTTGTTCGGGCTCGACTCGAGCTCAAATATACTTAAAATATTTATTTTTTACGAGCTCAAAACTAACTCAATTATAAAGTCAAAAATAATTCGAGCCAGCTCGCTTAATTAGCAGCCCTTATTTTATAATTTTTTTCACTTTTCTTAAGGTGAAAGAAATTATTAATAATGAAAGGCATATCCAACAAAAAATAATATTAAATCTTCAGTCTGACACTCTCTAACTGAACTATCCCACTACCTTATTATTTTATTGTATATAAATAAATATAATTAGTTACAATTAAATTTATTAATATATACATATAAAAAAACTATTTTAGCTAGGATAAATAATGTTTTTGTCTCAAATTTTAATCTGGATTGTTTGATTACAAGGACAACCTATATTTGATAATAAAAAAACACTCACGCCACTACTATCATTTAGTACATAGTTAATAATAATATTTATTTATGATTTTAAATATATTTTGAGTAGACAAGTGATATTATATATATTATTATATTATATTATTAAGTCGAGTTACGAGTGTATTTTGAGTCGTGTTATGAGTCGAGTTTGAGTTATAACCGAGTTAAGTCGAGTTAAACACTATCTTACTCAAACTCGATTCGTAGGATTCAAGTTCAAGTTCAAGAATTTAAATGTTTAAGTTTCAAGTCGAGTCAAACCAAACTGAATGCCAAATACTTGGAACTGGTTCGCTCAATTAACAACCCTAAGCAGAATGAGTCACGTGATAAAAAATAACATAAAAGCTAAAGAATTATCACACTTACCTTAAAAAATTTCTATTATAGGAAGAAATATAAAATTTTTCTGTACTATAAAAATTGGCTGAAAAATATGTGGAAAAAAATAGTTCCACGTTATTTTTTTTAAGGTGTGCGAAAAAGAGCTATTTTTCATAGCGTTGATGGTCAAAGGAAAAAAACTATTCCGCCTGTGCGATTATATACCATATTTAGATCAAACAAAATTCAAAGATGATTAGATCACATTAGAATGTTTGCGAGAAAATTTATGCAACAAGATTGTCAATTATATACGTCATCAAATTTAATCATCCACACTGGTGATTTATAGTTATGTGATTTGATGTTTTTCTTAGTTGATTGTTGTAATTTAATCATCCATATTGTAGGAGTTTTTTATCAATGTCTCCCAAGAGACCTGGGCATGGAAGAAGGTGATAAAGCTCAGGGAGACAAGTCATTTAACGCACATACAAGAACTTGATGAGGCTCTTTCACCCAAACAACCTTAGTACTTTCTGATGGTCAGATACCACAACGTAACCAGTATCTATGAAACGATCTCTTGTCTGCAGTGTATGATCTGTTCTTTTTCTGAGGTAGATGATCGGATATCTGAACTCTACAGTCCAAAGCTGGGAACCAATCATTCCGGTTATCGAGAGTATCACTGTTTTCCATCCGATTCTGATTTGCGAAAAGTGGGTGCTTCGGGAGAAGTAACAACTAACCGCTAGCAACACAACATCTTGTTTGATTATGATCTGAAAACTTACCAGGTAGAGAAATGTAAGAGTCTGACAGGCTCAGAGCCAAGTGTAGGCATTCATTTCATTCATACACAAGAGTTTCAGATCCTTCTCACTTCTCATCACATGCTACTGAAACTTTGTGAGGTATGGTTAGACGAAGCCCCACTCGAACATCTGAAGCATCTGGTATAAATAAACAGTAACAAGCAATTCCAGAATATATGCCCATCCCGGTGGATTGTACTTTCAATTTTTTACTGATGTACGAGCAACTACAGCATCTTTGTCATGTGATATCCTGACCAAAAGACTCCAGAGATGCTATGCACTGTATTTTAGAGTTCACAAAAGCTTATACAAATGAAGAATGTCTGGCACCGCCCAGTGGAACTGTATAAAGATATCAGAAAAGCAAATTAGACGGGCTTACTGAGGTTGGTAAAGGCGCAATGCAAACAGCAAAAAGTGGTGTTAGTAAGTGACTACAACACCTCCGGTGGTTGGAACTCGACAAGGACTCATGCTTGCTAATGGCCGACATTATTAGTTTCGGAAATTAGTGGAGTAAAAGAAGACGAGAATTCACAACAGGATGTGCCCAGAATTTATGTACACCCGACACTTTGTTGGACCGCCTCTGATTGCAATTTCGACGAGTTAGGTCCCTGCTCTTATCTTCGGTAAGACACCAGCTGACCAGCATTGTGAACCAAAATGGAACATGGATAATTAGATATACACCGTTTTTGCTTTTCCTCGAAAACAACTCTGCCCAAAACAATGATTTAAACCTGTCAGAAGTATTCGAATTATGAAGAGTTACAACTAAAAACAAATTTGATTTGTCAATTTATTCCATACAAATACGAATGGAGTCGAGGTAACAAGACACGGGCAGTAGTAGTACTACGACGGCTGTTACAGGCTGTTCTGCACCCCAAGGACGAAGCAGCTCGGATCTCAGAAACTCATACGGATATCATCTAGTAGATGCAGCAATTCTTCATATATGACAAAGCACAACCTGCTGATTTGTACTATCACCGCCAATTCAGATCAGGATCCATTGCACAAGAGATGCTCCACTTCTTATTGACAAACTTCGGACTTGTTCTCCAAGTGCTCTGAGTCAGACCAAATAAGGCCATGAAGCGCACAGCTTTGAAATGCATACTCTGATGCATCTTGTCATAGTCAGGTGCAATTTTCAGTCATTTTTTTCTTTAAATCTTAGACATTTCTCCAATGCAATATGAAGATTATAAATCTGAAAATTATAATTCCAAATCCGAGTAGAAGAAACACAACAATCAAAACTTACATCATTCCAGCAAGTTGATGGCAATGTTGATATCGCAATAGGGGATATGGATACAGGAAATATTAGCAAGTTCAGTCGGCCAAGACAAAGAAAGGGAGTAACAAATTTCAAGAGGGGGAATTCAAGCCAATGCTGAGTAGAATACTGCAAATTTGACTCGAACCACGAAAATCTCTTGCAGTTGGTTATATCTTCTGACCTGCAAGTATCAAAGTTACAAACCAATTTTCCCGCTTAAACATAACAAACACACCATGCCTGATTTTTATAAGTTGACGATAACACTCTCCCTTGAAGGGTGAAAACAAGAATGACAGCAAAACACTTCAGATATGAAACAAGTTGAAAAAATAGCCGTGAGTTACCCATATCTCTACAAGCATGTCTTACCCATCATGAGTAAAAATCTTAAAACCATTTGATTGGATTTGAAATACTTTCAAATTTAACTTTGCTAACCTGCTGCACATGAAACTGATAAAAAAATCAAACGGTTCAATCTCTCACATTTATTCAGACTGTAAAATGTTAAGCATATTTCAACTATTACTTGGTCTCATCCCCATTTGTTAATCAAAAAGAAAAGGATGTTAACTTTTGGTGTGACAAAGGCTGCGCTTTATGGATACAAGAAGGAAAACAGCTCCCTAAAGTCCAAATAAAGAAAGACAACAATACAAAAATGCCCAAGCATATCGTTTCAATCTGGTTCAAGCGTTGAAAATAAATCAGGTCCAAGGATAAATCTCATTTACAATTACATAAAACGGTAGACAATCTTACGCTAATGCTACTTCTGCAAATGACAGTAAGATGTGAACCCGGCTTGAATTTGTGGTGTGAGTCTGTGAGACAATCTTCACAACTAGCCAATCTGCTACAACGAAGTTTCCAATGGCTTGGCCTCATTCATCTAGTCAACTGAACTTTTTTCATTTTCCTTGAACAACCTATTGAGATCAGCAGTTGCTAACATGAACAGTGCCAATTAATTTTGTTCAGTTCCAGTTGGGATCTAATCTGTCCATAGAAGAATTCCATCGCCAATCTTGCAAAAAGCAGTTCATAGGCAGAGTGTCACTGGTGCTTCTTTGCTATTTTGTCTCAGAAGATTTGAGGCACTACAAAGATGCATTCTTCCCAGAGAGCTGAACAACTATAAAATCTGCGGAAGAACAGCAAAATGAAACACAGATTAACCCGCATCAATGCAACAAGTGGCTAGGTTCTTTGCAGACTATTCACCAAACACAAGGTTCAGAGAAATTTATTCACCTTTTCTAATGGCAATGTAGCATCAATTTTTGAAAAGTTAGTCTGATTCACTGAAAAGATACCAAAGTAAAGGACCAACCACAACCACACTTAAGCTGTTTCCGAGCAATGCGTACCTATTTCATAAAACTAACTTGCTGTCTTAGCATTCATAATCATGGTGATCGAACTGTAAACTTACAAAAAAATATGTGCTTAAAAACGCTTTTTACTTGAAAAAATTGCTCATCAGTAGATCTTTAGAATATAACTGACCGTTATCTAAGACTTGTGCGGTCTGGAAATTTAAAATCTTTAGGGAAAGAATGCAAGTTAGCGACCTACATATCATTAAATAACTGAGAATAAAGGGTTGAACAACAGCTGCAGCATTAATAATAAACAATTAACAGAAGAAAAAGTAGCGATTTTTCAACTTATTCACACCTCTCAAGGGGTGAAGTATCTGAGGCCAAGCTCTTTTAGAGACGATACATCTCCTTTAGATGGATTCTTGTCCATAAGCTACAGCAATAAAATACATTTTTAAGAGAGTAAGATAGTGATAAACTGATATTTCTTCAACAACAATTTCCCCAACTGGGCAAGTTGGTAGCTTTTATTTATCATCCTCACTGCTGAGATATGGAATGATTTAAACTTTTATTATTAAATCCACAGTAACTAATTCATCTTTCCACTAGTTTCTGATGCAAGTATGATGCTCAGGCATGCGTAAGATGGAATGTGTTAACTTCACCCAAAACTATCCATTTAGATTCAATTTTCTATTACCCATATAACGTGGAAGATGACTTAACTAAGCAATTTAAAGAAGGAACTGAACCATAAGTCTACATCAGTATCACATGACTGCTTATGGCATTTCTTTAGCATGGCTCCAAAGACCAAAAACATGGTAGTTTAAAAAATAATTCAGAAGATAAGGCATAACATGGAGGTAGAGACATACTTGAAAATTCACCAAAAATGAGCCAGTACCTTTCACATAGCGATAATAGCTTTTAGTGAAGCAGCAACAGCATTTGGAATGAGGATAAACAATATCTGGTCTTAATTTAAGGACTATGTTTCTCATTATGTCAAATTGATAAAATTCAGCACCAACTAAGAAGGCTCACCTTCATTAGAACAAATTGGAAAGAAAAATATAAATGGATACCCATCACGTTTCCCCATCTCTCAATCAAATCCAATGGAACCCTAAAAGCATTTATGTAATTGTGATGAAAATTTCCACTGTCTTGACATATCAAGGCCTTTTCCTGTAAAATTGCTCACAAGCTTTCGTCTAGAGGCGGAACAACGTCCTTATGTAATTGCTTAAACATCACTTTCTCCTTAACTTCACTAGAGCAACCTAACTCCACAACATTTGGCCAAGTCTCATGCATAGTCTTTAGTTCAAGAAAGTTATCAATTGGTTTGCAAGATAAACTTTGATTTTCCATATTATCCTCCAAACGGTACCCAACATCAATGTGTGATTTATTCCAACATTCCTGGAGTGGTTTGAATGCCCAAAAGAGCTGGTTGTTGAAGTGGGGATTAAGAAATGATAGAGGTTTTCTTTTCGCCTGACATATTAAAGAATAGATTATTTTAAAAACTAAAAAAGGAAAAACTTATATATAAGAAATAATATGCAGAATATCCACCGAAGACATATAGCACATTCAAACAACATCTGCAAATTAGTAAGTACTAAGGATGCAAAGAATATACCAGGCAAAAGTATTGAGGCCTTGAATATGGTACACCAAATTGCAATGGCGTTAGTATATACTCTTGAACATCAAAACCAGATTCAGAAAAGAAATCGATCATCTGTTTATGTGTATCCGAGGTCTGCAATAAAGAAATAAAAAACAGAAAGTATGTCACTCACTACAAAAAGGTTGCAATGCAACAACCTTACATCAATGTTGAACCTACATAACAAACCTCAAATCCAACAACATTCTCTACAAATAATATATGTGGAGGCCGGAACATAAATTGAATAACAGAAAGTATCTTCAGGAAAGAGGAAGCCCTGAGTATCTCCAGACTCCTTTCGAAGACCTACGAGCAAACCATATACTTGAAATAAACAAACGCAAAAGACAAGAAGAAAAGGATTACACTCTTTGTAGCAATTCCAGACATGAATTGCCATAAAAATCCAAAATATGCAGCTAAACCTTGTCTTGTGTATGGCTGGCATGGAGGGGACAGTAGCCATGCATATGCTCCATATCTATCTAGATCACTAGTCGTCAAGAACTGAATATTACCCTAGTAAATTCATTCCTTCAACACATTAAACCATTGTAACAAATTTCAACAATCTAACACCTAACAAGATGCCATCTTTTAGAAACCCACAACCACACTGCAAAGAAAGCACACTTTTCATTTCTAAATGTAGCAGATAAGCTCAAAGTCCTACCACCTACCGAGCAAGACAGGATCTACTCACGTATACAAAGATCAACATCAATTGTAGTAGAATACTAATAGAAAGAACGATATCTATTACTAGTCTAATAATAAAAGCATACAATATAGAAAGATTAACATCATTATAATAGCATAATAATACAAAGATAAACATCTATTTCTAATATACTGATAGAAACATTACAGAAAGATCAACACTAGTTATAGAGGTATAGTAATCGAAAGATCAGTAAACTAATTTTCAAATCAGCAACCTCTAAAATTATTCCATCAGGCAACAACATAAAAAGATCAACACCAACTATCATTTTTGTTCAATTTTCGTAACTTGATGTAAGTTACATAAGAATTGATGTGATGTAAGTAAATGGTAGCTTATGATTCTGTCCGGTCATATGGGCTCGTCATACCCATAGGCTAAGTATGTGTTGGTTGTGAGGCATGGTCACACCAACACATTATCATTTGGGCTCTAGAGGTTAGATTTATTTTGGTGGGATCCCTAGCCCAAGTCAATCAATTATGAGCTGGCATTTATCTTGGTATACCTTTTATTCATTATCTCCTAAAAATTAGAATCTGCCCACTTCTTCTTTGTTTGAGTGATTTTCTCTCCTGTGTATATATTTCTTCTACCGAGACTTCTACAGCCTGTGGGTGAAACATTTTCTCTCTTGATCTTGATTGACTTGGAATCTATGGGGGTGATCCATGCCGGACGAAGCAAGATCTCTATCCCAAATAGGCGCTTGTGTTATTTAATTAACATATTATGATCTTGTTCAATTTTCAGGTTCGATACATGGAGAAGAATCTGATATGCTTCGTATTCTCAATTTAGTTCTTATAAATCAGTTCATTGTTTCATCAACGTTATTTACAGCCTCTAATATTTATTTTCCGTCGAGTACATTCTTTATTCTAGTGTATGTCTGAGTTTTTCCCGATGCATGTATCAATTTTCTTAGATGTTTATTTTGGGTTTTAACAATGACGTGAACTATGATATATGAAGGATCATTGTTTTATCCCTTCACATCATTGCTAGTACATGTATACCATGTTCCATTTACTTGCTATATATTAAAACTAAATCTGCAGATGTGGAAGCCCCAATTTGTAAGTTTATTTATTTCCCACATTATCTGTTTATATCGTTCATTTGTTCGTATGTATTTGTTAAGTTTACTCTTCTAGCTTACTTTGGGTCATTGCATGTAATGTGTAAGGGTTCTGTTATATTTTGTTCCTTCTGGGTTCTTGTATATAGTCTAGTTTCAACAGATTCGGGAAACATAAGAAAGCGATGTTGAAGAGAAGAAGAAGAAGAACCTGGCAGGGACGATGGCCGAAATTGAACTCGTACACATCGTTCGCCTTGTCATTGATATCAAACGCCTCCACGATTTCGAACCGAACTCCGGATTCCATGAGCGAGTACCTCTGATCAGCACAATAGAAACAAAGATGATCAACAACCTCAAGGATACCTAAATTATGACAACAGTTTCCAACAATTCCACTAAAAAAACCGAATACTCACCATGCCACCGATACCGCTGTAGAACTCGACCACCTTCCATGGCTCCCCTCCCCTCGGCGGCTCCATCGCCGCCGTCGCCGCCGTCGGAGGGTGATGGGACGGACCTTGGTCATTCTTTCTCTACGGGCATGGGCCCTGGTTGTGGGCCTGAATGGGGCTGGCCCATTTACCCAAATCGAGAGTGGCCCAGTTGGCCCAACTGGTCATTTGAGTGTATGAATCTTATTACGTAGCGTGTAGGGATGAGTTTGAATAGATAAAATATCTGTAAATCCAATCCGTTCATATACAATTTAAAATAGTTTTGGATCAAATTCAAGTTTAAATTATATATATATATATATATTATCTAAAAATATTTATATTGGATATAGATTTAAAATAATATATTGTTATTATTTATCTATTTTTATATTAAAATTTTATATTATTTATATTATTTTTATTATTTTTATTGATCAGTTCGAGTGCATGTTTGGCGGATTTGGATCGAATATATGGTACATAAAATTGATATAATATTTGAATTCGGATATACCATCCAAACCTCGAGATTTATAAGAGAAGTAGCTGAATAAAACTGCCGGTGGATGTAATATTCTTTCGCATTACATGCTTTCACTACTTATGATTCAATTAGCTACTTCAATGATGCCTATAGAAATAATACTTATTTTGACGACCGAGACTCAATACCTCATTGACATGATACGTAATATAGGTAGCTACTTAATTCTACGCCTAAGTACAGCCCATTTCTAGCATATATGTGCTCAAAGTCTTCAAAAATAAATCCTAAATTCGTTGTGTTTTTTCACTCGATGATCCCCCCGATGGGAAGAGAGCCCAGCTATTTTCTTATGCGTAAAACAAGGCGCGCCAACCTCCTATTCACACAAACATAGCACACGATGATGCGAGCCTACATCATCCAATGCACAAGTTACTGATAAACAAAACGTATAAAAGCGCTAGCTGTTGCAGTATAATCCTTGAAGTTGACGATTGATCCCGTAGTAATACTCGCCAATTTAAATGTAGCAGCGAGCGAGATCGCCCAAGACAAACCTGTGAGCTGGGAGGAGCAACACAGACACAACTATACAGGAGCCCATGACTACGACACCCTTGATACTACCATGGACACAGCTCGACCGTCGTCAGAATCAACTTTGCCTATCATCATTCCATCTCCTATCTATAAAAGCAACTCAAATCCCTTTGCATTTCAATACCAACATCAAATCTATCACCTTTGTAGAAAAGTACGCAGCAAGCAAATATAAAATAGTAAGGGTCATGAGTAATATAACATTCCAGCTACCGATCAACCTCGCCCCCACCGAGGCCAGCCCGGACTGGCTAAGCAAGGCCGACAACGCATGGCAGCTCACGGCGGCAACGTTCGTCGGCCTCCAGAGCGTGCCCGGCCTCATCATCCTTTACGGCGGCGCCGTCAAGAAGAAGTGGGCAGTCAACTCGGCGTTCATGGTGTTGTACGCCTTTGCTTGCGTCCTTGTCTGCTGGATGCTATGGGGCTACCGCATGTCCTTCGGCGACACCATGCTCCCCTTCTTGGGTGTCCCCAACACCGCCACCGACGAGGTATTCCTCATCAGCGGACCGGCCTTTTACGGCGCCTTCCCTAATGCTACCATGGTCTACTTCCAGTTCGTCTTCGCCGCCATCACTCTCATCCTCATCGCCGGGGCTTTGCTGGGCAGGATGAACTTCTATGCCTGGATGCTGTTCGTGCCGCTTTGGCTCACCTTTTCGTACACTTTCGGCGCATTCAGCATTTGGTCGCCTAAAGGTTTCCTAGCCAAGGCCGGGATCATCGACTACTCCGGCGGCTATGTCATCCACCTCCTCCGGCGTAGCCGGCTTCACTGCTGCCTACTGGGTACGTATGTTCTCTAGCTAGCTTGCTCTACTACTAAATATATCATATCTGATTTTATTGGGCCTTACAACTAAAACGTCATTTTACATACGCCAAAATGCGATTATATTTAGGTTGGTCCTCGTCTAACCAAGGATAGGGAAAGATTCCCTCCAAATAACATACTATTGATGTTGGCGGGTGCGGGCTTGCTGTGGTTGGGGTGGACGGGCTTCAACGGAGGTGATCCTTACACTGCAAGTGTGGATGCCTCCTTGGCCGTCATCAACACCCATGTCTGCGCCGCCACCAGCCTCCTTGTTTGGCTGTTTCTCGACCTCGCCTTCTTCGGCAAGCCCTCCGTCATCGGCGCCGTCCAAGGAATGATCACCGGACTCGTCTGCATCACCCCGGCTGCTGGTATAACAGTCAGATTATAAAAAACAAAAAAGAAATTACTTTTGCCCAAATTTTATTACAATTAAATTCTTTATTTTAGGATGAGAAGTGTGGACTAATTGCCTTAGAGATCTTTCACTACCATTCAAAATGTAGGTTTTTGTGCCGTTTGTACAGTTCACACCCTTCTAAGCATGTTATAGGGTTAAGATTGAGAGGAGTATTATAAGTTTACTTATCAAGTTGGCATGCACTATATATACTGTTTATTGTGTTTGTGCGGAAGAAAGTATACTCCACAAACTACTGCTAAAAGTTCATTCGGTACAATATATCCGTTCTGACCGTGGTCCTAGATCAGATATCCCCAAATTTAATCTAAATCGAACAGATTTATATTTGATTTAAAATAATTTTAAATTTGGACTCGCCAAATATATAACATGTTCAAAAAATATTTGAATCAGAGATAGATTTGAGGTAATTTGACTTATATTTTATCCAAATATGTGATATTTTATAAAATTATATTTAAGATTTTTTAAAATATTTTTTATTATTTTTAATCTATTTTTATATTAAAATTTATATTATTTATATTATTTTAATTAATCGGGTCGAGTTACACAGATTCGTGGATTTGGATATCGTCGTATCCTACGCGAACTCCTCTCCTACACGTGGAGAAAGATTAAATTTAAGCAATTAGCTCATTAGCTAACCTTAATAAAAAAATTTTGGTGTAATACTATCATCTATACCAATTGATCATCATAATCGACAGGTATTGATGTTTAATCTAATTCAAGATTTGGGACATTGTGTAATGTAGGTGTGGTACAAGGTTGGGCTGCTATAATCATGGGCATATTCTCGGGCTCCATCCCGTGGTACACCATGATGGTGGTGCACAAGAAGTCGGAGCTACTCCAGAAGGTCGACGACACCATGGCCGTCCTCCACACTCACGCCGTCGCTGGCACCCTCGGCGGCCTCCTCACCGGATTCTTCGCCGTGCCCAAGCTTAACCGCTTATTCTTCGGCGTGCCGAGCAAATACTTCGGCCTCCTCTACGGCCTTGCTAACAGCGACGCCAAGACGGGGTTTAGTCAGATGGGGATTCAAGTGGGAGGGATCTTGTACGTAATTGGGTTGAACGTGATATCCACCACTGTTATATGCTTGTTCATCCGAATGTTTATCCCGTTGAGGATGTCGGACGAGGACATGGAACTTGGGGACGATGCAGCTCATGGGGAGGAGGCCTACGCCATATGGGGAGATGGGGAGAAGATGGAGAACTCGAGGTACAACAACTCGGTGTATGATGTGGAGGAGCCTCCCATAAAGCGAGGGGCTGGTCATGGGGGGCAAGTGGAGATGACATGAAAAGAGATTTGGTTGTGCTAGCTGCACTGATTATTGGAAAGATTGGAGAGTGAATAAGAGCACTAATATTTGTTGTCGCCGTCAAATTGTTTCTTCCGTTTTTGTGGTTTTTGGTTTATGTGCTTTAGTTTAAGTTTTATATTTCCCATGATGATTCATCAATTTGAGACCTGAATTATATATAACCGAATAATAATATAACTTGTGCACATCTTGACATTAGTTTTTCGATTGATAAATATCCTTGGCCATTGTGTCCACAACACAAAAATTTAAAATAAAATCACACTTTGATAATAAGTATATTGATTAGATGTATATATAATTCTGCTAGTGCTTCTACAATGTCAGTCTCAAGCCTAAATAAAATTAAGTTGGCGTGAGAAAGGATATCCGACTATCTAAAACTAATTGCATTGTTTTTTCCCTTGAAATAAAATAATAAAACATAAATTTCTACTTATATTCTTATTAGAAATTGAAGAAATGTATCTAAGATAGAAATTCCTAAATTAGGGGGCTCCTAATGTTAGCAATCCATCTAATCATACCAAATTAAACCTCCCAAGCAATCATTAGCTAAAAGGTACAACAAATATCACTTAAGAGAGTAAGTCAATCTTTAACCAAATAAAAAAAATGTATAAGGGAGTTGGGGAGGCTTATCATTGGCCTCGTACCCTCAACCTAATTCCCCCCACCGATCTACAAAGGGAGTTGGTGATATAGAAATTATAACGCAAGTGCACGTGCTGAATCAAGTAATAAAAGTAATAAGAAAGTATTATTTTATGAGGAATTAGCACTAAAAATTCTCAATTACTAAAACTAATTTAATTACTTACATTTAAATTGAAATAAATTCAAAGAGAGATTAAATTATAAATTAAGACTAAATTAATTTAATATGCAATATTCAAGTCAAATATTAACTCAAAGACTACAAGCCTAGGATTTTTAATTTCATATAGTACTTTATATGATTAAAGTTATAAGTTCTACTTATGAATTACGTATTTGGATCATTAACCACAAGAATTAATTATTCATGATAATCTCTCAATTCATCATAAATTTACCACTTGGACCAAACTTTTATATTTCTATGAAATTATATATGTAAATGATACTTTAATTTTTACCTTAATAGTTACCAAAAACATATGAGTATATCTTTATCTCAGATGTAAATCACCCTAAAGAGATGAATAAAGGTTATTCATGATAAATTTAATTTTTCTATCTTTAAAAAAATTAAATCTTTAGATCTAACAATAGATGAGTAGTGCAATGATAACATTAAGAATAGAATAAAATAGATAATCTAAAAATACAATCACATAGATAAAAATTAATAAACTTTATTAATTCATACACTAAGTGTCATTTAAAATCATCAAAAAGAATTTACTACATAAAATATTCGACTAAATTTAAAAAATTCATATGTTATATGAAAGACATTATTTAAGTACAAAGAAGGGTAAATCAAAATAAAGAAAAACTTTTTCTTGGGAAAATATCTTTTTCTTTTTATCTAACTTTTTCATCGTTCTTTCTCGTCTCTAATGCTATCACCTAATCATCTAGAGTTTTGCCCCAAGCCCCTTTTAAAATCCTAATCAAGTTTAAAAATGATCCACTCAATATTGCAAGTGGGGCCTATCAAAATTTTCAGAAATATCTAAAATGTTATTTTTTTGCCGGCACTGTTTGAGCGCTCTAAATCCCGACACTCGAGCACTTAAGTTTCAACCATAAATTCTTCTTAATCATAGGACAGTGCTCGAACGCTCTACATCCTAGAGCTTGAGCAGTGGGGTTCTTGCTAGAACACAAAATTATACTCTTTCGACCTGAGTTCATCCCGAATTTGCTCCGAATCATCTTTTAATTCTTATACTATGCTAGAACAATACTAATTATCACTTTTTATACCAAAGTTACAATGATTTCTCGCTTTATTAAATATCTCTTAAACTCCTAAATTAATAAAATTGAAATAAAAATAACTTGAAACATGACAAGAAGTCAGTATAAAATATAAAAAATAATAACTTTTTTACAGAGTTATCAATTGGGGAGGCCAACATTAGCCTTGAATCCCTCTCCCACATATCATTTTTAAAAAAATCAAATAAACAAAAGAAAAGAAGAAAAAAATTAAATAAACAAATAAACAAAAAAAGAAGAAAAGGCCAACTTCCCCATTATCTCCCACTTATATGGAGTTAAGGGGAGGCTACCCTTATAAAAGGGACGTTGAATAGATGCAGAATTCACAGACTTCTCAGACTTAAAAAAATAAGGAAAAAGAAAAGAAAAAAAAAGAGAGGAAAAGGAAAGAGAAGCATAGAAAAAAGTTCCACCCTTCGCAAGGTAGAAAAACTTTAACGATACAGGGAGGAGAAGGTCTCGACGTTAGGCCATTGTCTTCCTCCCTGCCTTTCTACTTTCTCTGTAAAAATAATATATAAAATTTTACATTAAAGCAAAAAGAGAAATCCTTGAATTACAAGCCCAAATGCTGTCAAATTTCATGTAAAGTCCCTCTAAAAGAAGGAAAACTAATAAAGGATGAAGAATTTTGTTCATCAGCTGCCTTTCAACAAAAAAAAAGACGTCACTGCTTTCAACAAAACAAAAAAAGTGTAGTTGCTTTTAAAAAAAATGATGATAAAAAAAAGAAGAAAGAGTAATGATGGTCTGTAAAAATAAGCGTCCACAAAAATAATAATAAAGAGATGACTGTTAACAAAAAATGATGCAAAAAAGTAAAGTGATAATAAACCAAGAAATCTTTACCAAAAATGGTTTTAACCAAAGAAAAATTGGTTTTAAATTAGAAATAAGCAAAAAAATTGTAAGTGGAAAAAATAGTTTTAAATCAAGAAATCTATATAAGAAGGTTGTGTATAAAAATAGGGAATAGTTGTTTCACAATTACCCACTATTTTTTAATCCAATCTCTAATTAAAGTCCAAGATTGAAGTTTTATGCATCGTTGTGAGAATTAGTTTGAACTTGTCCGATTCAGTAGATTTAACTCGACTACGCTTAAATTTGAGTCCAAAAAATATATTTAAATTGAATCGTTAGAATCGGTTCTTTAAATTGCTCAATTTAAACTAAATTTGACCGAATTATAAGTAATCCACAAATCATCATTCTTACCGGATTTTATATTTTTTAATATTTAATAATATACAATAAATATAGATACAATCTTTATACATATGTAAGAGTATGTAGCTTATAATCTTTTAATCCTTATGTTTTCTATTTATCTATGATATTTAGTACTTTTGAAGTTTATAAAAGTTGTTGAAGAATATTTTATTTTATAGTCAAATATAATTTGATAAATAGATCTACTTCAATATTATTATTTATTTTAATATCCTTGATAAATTAATTTTCATATATATATATATATATATATATATATATATAGATGCAATCTTATTAAATTAGCCGATTCAAAATAAGCCGGTTCAATTCAAAATTTTTAAAATTTTGATTCAATTATTGATTCCAATTTTTACAACAATAATCTCATGTCTTTGAAAGAGTTAACAAAAAAATGATAGAGATGAAATAAACAAGGAAGCAAGTAAAAAAAACAGAGTGAAAGATGACCTCCATATAACTTTCTGTCAAAAGTAAATAAATAAATAGATAAAAAGGAAAAAAAATTAAGGTAAACGTTGAATCTGTCAAAAATAAATAAATAAGAAAAAAGAAAATTTTGAGGTAAATGAGAAAGAATGGGGCGCACAGGAGAAGAGGGATGTGATGCCTTCTTGTTCTTCCCTGATGTTTTAATTAATTAACGGGCTAATTGTCGCATTATTTGATTAAATCAATGATGATCATTCTAATTGGACATATTAAAGGATGGACACCACCATTTTTATTGGACCAATTAAGGGTGAAATGGGTTTTTTCATTTGAGTTTAAATTGAAAGTCGTTTTAAAATTAAATGTGTCTGAGCCAAGACTCTGTCAACTCATTCCTAACTTGTTGATTTTAATTAAATTCTTTCCTTAATGGCAATACAGTCTTAAAATGAGAGCATGTAAATTAAAAAAAGGAAAATAAAAAAAAAGGAGAAAGGAAAGAAATTACTGTAGCAGCCCAAACCCATTAAATTATCAAAATAATTTTTTTAATGGAAAAATTGGACAATCTAAGAATGTCAAATTTGCACATGAAAAATTAATGACTGAAGTAATTAAAACTTTAAAATTTATACTTCAATTAACTTTAATAAAGGTTATTAAAAAAAATTAATGTATATAAGGACAAATGGGTTTTCCTCTAATAAATTAATCCCGGCGCTCTGGCTCGTCACACGAAGGTGAGTGTGTTCGGTTTATATGACCAATCATATGAGAATTTTAGTTTTTTATAAGGGCATTAGATCAAGGCTTAGGTTCATGATTGATCAAGTTTCAGATTTGTAGGGTTCTTTCTTTTTGTGTGTGTTTTGATATCCTGTTTTATGTATGTGGAACTTGTAGTGATTTACTTCATTTTTTGAGAAAATTAGACTATGGCATGCTGGTTGAATTTGTGATCTAACATTAATAGGAGACTGCACACAGTATTTATGAGGCAATGTGACTAATAGCTACCTCTAAGATGATGAACGATGCTTTTATTAGCGGGATTATTCTGTTTAGGAAGGATTGATAACTGGATTTCTCTTTACATGTTTCTTTTAAGATCGTGAAGCTTGTGATTTTATTGATATCTTGGAATGTTTTGCACCGTTGTGCATAAAACTTGAAACCATTGTTTTAGGGGTGTCCAAAAATCATGACGTCCGCTCCATGTCCATATATAAATTACGGACCACCCGCATGGATCGTGGACACTTTTGCAGACACTAAAATTTATGGACACTAGCGAACGTATCTGAGGACGTCCGCAAGTGTTTGCGGACACATCCACAACTTTTCAAAGTCAAAATTAACATGTTTGTTTCATGAATGATGTTCATTTACTTTATATATGATGATTATTACTTTCAATAGTGTGATTGACTAAATTGTAAATACTAACAACCTTTATCATAAATCATCGCGTTGTAGTAAAAAATGAAAGTTATTTTGTATTCAAGATTTTATGTTATATTTTAAAATTAAAATTTTTTATATAATTAAGAATATTTTATTAATTAACCAATTGTGTTAGAAATTCTGGGTGTCTAATAAAAGAGAAGGGGTGTGTCTTAGGGGTTAGCATATAAAAAATTAAAAATATATGAATTAGATACATTTAAAACAAATTTGTAAGTTTATATTCACGTAAAATACATTCATTTCTATTTATTTTTTAGCTTGATTTTTTAAAATTTTTTTTAATTTTATAGTTCATATTAATTTATATGATGTCTGCATTTATGCCGTGTCTGCGGCATCAGCAAAACATTACGCTGATGGACACGGCGGTGTCTGCAAAAATTTTGTGGACACGGCACGGACACGGCGGTGCCTTAATAATTTTACGGGTGCGGCATGGCATACGCGGACAAAGGAGTGTCCGCGCCGTGGACACCCCTACGTCATTTCTTAATGGCTTCATGATGTTGAATTTTTAGTTGGTCATTTTTTTGTGAGAGCTCGAACTTATAGAATCGTAGTTCGTATGAAAGTTCACACTGAAAGTTTCCTGCACTTGAGAATGCTGCAATCATTGTAAGTGATCACAATAAATCAGGATTGCAACTATGCCCAACATTAACCGCAAATCAATCAAACATGCATTCCAAAAGCTTAAAACTTTTAGGTAGAAGATGGTCAACATACACAAGTAAAGATTGTGACTCATAACAAATGTTCAAAGTTCCGTTGAGTTTCATTGAAATGATTTCTCTGATTTCTGGTATCTCATCTATAGTAGCTTTTGTGATTAGAATTTTTCAATTTATTCATTATTAGTGCTTCGGCAGTGCGTCTTTCAAAATACGTTATCATTCTGCCTCTTGCAGGAAGCACCGGCTGTAATTCAATCATATTATGATAACAGAATTGTAGGATGCCCTGGTGGTGAAGGCGGTATAGTTCTCTATACAATCTTCCTTTGTTGACCAAGGCACGCTAGTGTGCACCATCAGATATCATTTTAACTAACATGTTGATTCTTCCAGATGATGAGCATGATGTTGTGTGGTTTTGGCTGGAAAAGGGGTGAGAGGATCTGTAAACGATAACCCTTTCATCAAAACTTATTGTCAGAGAAAAGCTTTACTTCCAAGAAAAGATCGTTTATGGAAGTCTTGTTTTCTTTTTGACATTTAGTTGGTAGAAATAATGACATGTTTTTCTTCTTCTTCTTCTTTTTTTTGTTGAACTGCCAGTCTTATGTTTTCAAACCAAAAAAATCCTTGTGCAGCTGGAAGTCATTGATGAAGATGGACCTCCTGACGGCCATGGTGACGATGATCACTAATGTGATTGGATTATTCTTTGTGCTTTGAGGAATAAAGTTTTGTGAGTGGAATGGTTATACTTAAATTTACCGTGTAATGAACAGTGTTGTCTAGTTTTTCGCCTAGTTCTCTTCAACTTGATCATGGCGCGCAGCACAACAGTGTTTTGTTGCTCGAGGAAAAGAAACATTGTTTTTGTTGGTAGCGAAATTTTGTCATCGACAAATTGGTATGGTAATCGTTGTCATTTAAAACTTTGAAGTTGATTTCCAGAATATAGCAAACTGGCCTTAGATCTATCTACCAACACATGGATTGGCAGGATTGTATCTTCTCCAAGGACCTGGACCTAAGAGCAGAGAGCACTGGGAGAGATATCGTGTCAAGTCTTATAATTCATAATTTGAAATTTAATTTATGCATGGAATGTAGCTTATAAATTTCATCCAACCAAAAATCATAACTCATTACATGCAAAAGCACGTCCAAATTTTTGTGTTGATTCTAACATAACTCATTTCAATGCATGAGAAGCCACTGGTTGAACTTAGTCTCTTCACGGTGAAAATCCTTGGGAGGGGGTGCAGGTTGCGTTTATCAACAAGGTGGGCGTTCACCGCATCCTGGATGCAACCGAACATTGGCCCAACTTGGAATCAAATCGTCGGACCGTTCGTTGGCCCATTACGATTCGTGTGACGAGCCAGAGCCCACAGCGCTTCTTGTTCGAGGCCCATGAGGAAAACCCATTGGCATAATTCCATCCGCGCCCATGATTAGGCAGGGTTAAATGAAATTAATTAAAACAAATCACGCATCTTGTACTTAAACAAATATGTGTAAGCGAATCTGGAACTTTCAAATTTATATTATGTTCAATGGTTAGGTGCATATTGTCAAGACATTTTGAATTATGATGCTGATAACGTAATTGATGAACAGGTCAATCAGCTATTGCGAATTGGTCTTGGACCCCCATCCATCTACTCTGGTTAATTGCCCATTCTCACGAGGAAAATCAACACGGCTACACTTCTTTAGTCATAACCAACATATCTAAATGTCCTTTTTCTGTGTGTAGATCACAAGTTGCAGGTTGCGTTTACCACTTGCTCCCGCCTAAACCAAACCTATCAATTATCAGTGTTAAATGAGCTAAAGTTACAAACCGAAACTTGGCCGGTCGGTTATTCCTTTTTATGACATATAACTTAAAATCTTCGCTTATCTCTAAATTAAAATTAAAGTCGGCTATTACGCATAAATAAGGGGGTTAAAATGAAAACCCATTTACCATTCTATTTGTTAAAAAACACTAACTTTAAAAGTTGGATGTGATGTGATGACATATTTTAAAAATAAAAAATATTTAAATTATATTTGTTTTAAAAAAAGTATTCTGAAGTAAAATTAAAATAATATTCATGAGAAAGACATAGAACCTGGTTAATAGGTATTCAAAATTGTATCATTAGGATTGATCAGGTTTGAAACCCAATTAAAATTCTAAGACTGATGATATTTGTTAGTGAAGCGATTAATAATTTGAGTTAGTTATTTTCAGTAAAAATCATTAAATACCAAGTTTAATTTCTCATAATTATTGAAAATTTTTAGAACTATCAATTCATTACTAAAGAACTTTATTTGCCAATTTTAAGCCAATTCGATATCACCAAACTGACCCAATTGTGAATGATTGATTTTGTTTTAAACCAACCCGATGTCATTCGCCCACCACCCGCCAAATTATAAATACGCAAAGACTGCGGCATTTACCGTTGGCTAACCCGAAGCTAAGAGTCTTTCTTCCATAAACAATTTAACAATGGCGACTCCTACCAGCAAAATCCCAAGCTTGGTCTTCCACTGCCGTTAGCAAGCAGATTGCGGGATTGCCTCCTCCAATGGAGGTCAGCCGAATAAAGATCGTCGCCGCTGCAATTGTACTGTTCCTCCTTTTCTTGATCATCATATTGAGGGTCACCATCGGTGCTTCAAGAACCTTCTTCCTCATCGCTGGCGCGGATTTGGCCGTCATACTTGGTATCTTCATCTGGGCTCTGTTCCAGCACTTGGCAGACCGAAGCCGGCGGCTTCTGTCGGCAAGGCGGCTGGCGGTGGAGGGGGAGGAGCTTGAGTGGAGTACAGCTTCCTGAAAAAGGTAGCCGGCGTGCCCGTCAAATTCCGGTACCAGGAGCTCCAGATTGCCACCGACAACTTCCAGGCGATGATCGGGCAGGGAGCCTCGGCATCCGTCTTTAAGGGGATCCTATACGACGGCACGCCGGTGGCGGTGAAGAGGATCGATGGGGCAGAGCATGGGGAGAATGAGTTCCGGTCCGAGGTCAGAGCAATAGCAAGTGTGCAGCATGTTAATCTGCTCCGCCTTCTCGGCTATTGTTGTCTTCCCGAAGGGCCTCGCTACCTGGTCTATGATTTTGTGCAAAATGGTTCCTTGGACAATTGGATTTTTCAGGATCGAAGCAGTCGTGGGCACAGGGCACGGCGCCCAGCAAGGGATGATTGGCTCCCATGGGCGCTTAGATACAGGGTTGCCATTGATGTAGCAAAGGCTCTCGCCTATCTTCACCATGATTGCCGGTCGAAGATCCTCCACTTGGATGTGAAGCCGGAGAACATCCTCCTCGACGACAATTTCCGAGCTGTGGTGACGGATTTCGGGTTGTCAAAATTGATGGGGAAGGATGAGAGCAGGGTGGTGACCACCATTAGAGGGACGAGAGGGTACCTTGCGCCCGAATGGCTTCTGGAGAATGGAATTACCGAAAAGTCTGACATCTACAGCTTCGGAATGGTGCTGCTGGAGCTCGTCGGCGGCCGGAGGAATGTTCTGCTAGTCGGCGACGGCGCAAATTCGGAGAGGAGATGGTCGTATTTTCCGAGAATTGTGAACGAGAAGGTGAAGGAAGGGAAGGTGATGGAGGTGGTTGACGAGAGGCTAATCAGCGGCGGAGGTGTTGAGGAAAAGAAGTGACGTTGTTGGTCAACGTGGCCTTGTGGTGTATCCAGGAGGACGCCAAGCTCCGGCCTAGCATGGAGCGTGTGGTGGCCATGCTCGAAGGCCGAATGCCCGTCGACGTGCCGCCGGAGACGGAGATGGTCGTCGTCGACCTCTTGTCTATCGGCGAGTCGTCGGCCGGTGGTGCTGGCGCAGGTTCAGGTCTTGCCCGCCGGGTAGATAGTCAACTACCTACTGTTTCAACGTACTCCCTTACTATGTCAGTTTTATCTGGTCGGTGATTGGTCATCTTCTTGGATTGCTGTTTACTGGTTGACAATTTCAATAGGGTGATCCATTTTGTTTCATCACGGATCTCCGGTATTTTACCCATGCTTGCATTGAAATGAAAACGACTAATAAGACAGTTTTTTTGTGTTGACATTTGTTGGCAGGCCATTAAAAATTATCCTTATCTAAATATATAAAGAGATATCCTTATTATAACCTTATCATTTAAAGGAGGATAAATACGACTCTTTTTTATTATTCATGTCTCTCAAAATCAGAGAATTGTAGAGAGATAAGTCGTGGAAAACAAACTTGGTTCTTCTGAGCAAGCTTCGATCTAGGAATATTTTGGAAAACAGACTGAACGCTTAAACATCCTATTACGATTCAGGTACTACTAATTCTCATACTAGTTCTAACGGTGATATTATTAAGAACTAATAACATTTATAATGTGCATATAATGCACAATGAAGAAATTTTCTGTAACTGTTCTTTTCTTCCCCATGCATTTGCTAACAAGTATTCCTGTGCAAAAGGGGGCTGCTAACAAGTATCACCCTGAGTAAACTGAAAAGTTCCATATCAAAATGGCATAAAAATTATTACAACAATTTTTGTTAAGCACATAATTAATGGTAAATAAATAGAGTCGATCTTAAGTTAAAATGGTATTGGAATGTTGGACTTAATAAATCCGCTCATTAATTAAACTTTATATCTCTGATGTTTTATCAAAGATTAATATGTCCATGAAAGTTCTAACACTTTGAGAATAGTGAAAGGTTAACATGTGTGTCGTAGATGTTGTCAATTACAACCTATGCTAACCCCTGCTATCTTTAATTTAAATTCAAATTAAATTTGCCCATTAAGGGCATTAAAATAATTTAATGAATCCAACAGGCAGTATTGTGATTCCTTTTCCAATTTATCGCAAAATAGTGGGTAATTTTATTTAAACATATAAATCTCTATTAAGAAATACTATATTTAGTACAAAACGTAATTGTCAGTTTTTATTTAGAAGAAATATTAAATAAAAAATTTAAGGCAATTTTGAAAATTATATTTTAATTTTCAATATTAACTAGGCGTGAGCCCGCACAATTCATGAGGTAAAATAACAAATAGCCATAAAAATTATGCATGAAAATTAATTAATACTAATTTTAATAAATTTTTTTACTGAAATCCATTCCAGAAAAGTTAGTCTCATCTTCCACAACATAAATATTAGCCATTTTCTATTTAGTTCCGAAAATTAATGCCCCATTCTGCCTTATAATACAAAAAAATTAAATGAATGAAAAGCATTTTTAATTTTAGTTGGAGGAAATTATAATTAAGGAGTGTTTTAACGCACTAATCATGATTCGAGAGTGGTTAGTATGATATTAAAAGTGTATTTTTCCTGTAATGACTTAATCTTCGTTCACATGGGTTGATAGGTTGAGTTTGGTTAGAAATTTATTTATTTATTCGTGCAGTTCAAATCCGGCCAGGCCACTGCCGGTTGGCTGTCTGTGATTGTCTGTGATTGACAGTGATTAAATCTATTCCCCTTTTATAGAGATAGCTGGATCCGCCTGGCTTGGATTGGGCTAATGGCCCGTTATAGTCGCTATGATAAATCTGATTAGTATGACTTTACATTCTAGTGGCGTTGATTTTTATTATTATTTTTAAAAGAATTTTGTTATATTATGTTTTAACCAAATTATAGCGATTTGGTTCAAAGTGTAATATAATAGGCTATGTAATCTCTTTAAAAATGATTAAATAAGTTAAAAATCTATATTTCATTTTCAAATCTCAAGATAAACAAAATCTTACCCAATAGATATTAAATGTAAGATTAAATTGACAGATTTCACAATTTACCCACTTTAAGTAATTTTTAAAATTCTTATACTTGCCCATTGTTAGCCCCAACCTATGATTCTTTTTAAGCCATGACTGATAACTTATCCAGCACCCCTAGTCAATCCCTAACTTATGACTTGTTTTTAGCTCGTGACTGATAGTTATCAAGCGTTCCTAGTCAAGCCCACTATGTAATATAGAATTAAGAAATTCTAATGTTATTTATAACGACCTAACCTAATATAATAAATTAAATTATCTCTTTAAAAATAGTTAGTTAACTTAAAGGTATATACTACATTATCACTTATAAATATGATCTTAACATAATTGATATTATACGTAGGACTAAGTTGATGGATCTCACACGAATTAAGTATTTTTAAACTTAAAAATAATTTTTATAAGTCATTGTGTAAAAAATATATTTAAATCATGAGTAATATCATAATCTATCTTTTAATGAGAATAATTTATATAACAACCCTTTAATTGTAATTTCATCTTATGGGTAACCCTATTTATTTCCCTAAACCACAAATAACAGTGACATCACGATAAACATTGTCAACTTTATCAACTGCAATATTTATAAAACTCATAAATAGATTGACTTTTATTCAATTATTTATATACTGAACAAATTTTATTTGTTAGTTTTAATTAAAATATATTTAGCGAATGAAGCTTTTACACGTTCAAACAGTACAAAAAGGGTTGTCTAGCTGGAACTTAACCATCGTATCAATAAGAAGGGATGAATTTAATCATTTTATAAATTAAACAACTTTTGAAAATTCTAGGATTAGGTCCTTATGCTCAATCAATTTTTAAGTGAAATATAATCTACTAATTTTGTACAATAGATATATATAAACCTCATTAAATGGAACCCTAACCAAGTGCAAACTATAGTTGTAGCTTGTATAATTAAACAATATGAGGTGTAGTTCAACTAAAATTTTCCTTTTTTTTGAAAAACAATGGTCAATTACATGCATGTAAATATGCATACAAGTCTGGAAAAGAAATTTGCTTTGAATGCTTATAGGTCACCATTGAGAAACCAGTCAGAATTGGTGTTCATACACACAAACGATTTACTAATTAACTGCAAATAATAATTACATGAATATCAAAGCTTACAATTGTATGTTGTTTGATCTGATATCTATTGGCGTTTGTATTGATTCGCGGTGAATCCAAATTTGGTCGCTCCCGTCTTTTTTCCAGTGGATTGATAGCCAGTAATTTTGTTTTAGGTATTTATAATTATCTAAGTACGAAAATTTTGAATTAAGTGAGATTAGTAAATTGTTAAGTATGAACCTCATGTGGGTTTTGTGGGGTTGATGTAAATCATAGTTTTGAAAACCGGACTGGACCGACGGGCAAGACCCGGTATACTGGATACCACCGGCCAGAAGTCTGGTCCGGTACGGGGAAATAGATTGGGTTGTAGCAAACCCGGTCTGTTTCCCCCGGTTTTGGAGAAAACCGGCGTATCGGTGGTTCACATGAACCGGCCGGTCCAGTGATGAACGGTAAAAGATCATAATTTTGGGATCTAAAAACCTTGTCGCTTTCATTGCCGCCGCTCCCGCCGTCTCCGCCGTGGTCGCCGCCGCCGTCTTGCCACCATCGCCACGGCCGGCGTCGTCTCACCGCCGTCAATTCCTGCAGTCGTTACGGCGGTTTTTTTGGATTACATCTATTTTGATGTTGTTGTTGTTGTGAATCTCTGATTATAATAACTTCAGGATGGTGCTAATAATGGTGAATTGAGATATTTTATAGACGGTGTAATTGAAGCACTAGTAGTTGTGTGGCTCCATTTTTTTAAAGTCTAAGGGTGAAAGGAAGTTCCCTCAGCACAAAGGTTGTCTCAATCTTGCTTCTCAAACTGCTTGTAAGACTTTAAGTTTAGTTCTTTTTTACGGTTTTCATTAGTATTGTTGTTGTTCCAATTATTAAATTCTTTTGGTTTATTGCAGTGATGCACGAATTGGCCGATTTCGTGCGGAATCGGCCGATTTAAATCGGATCGGCGTCACGCCGATCCGATTTCGGGGCCGACTCGGTCGGCCCCGAATCGGGTCTTGAATCGGCGGGTTTCGGCCGATTCCGACCGATTTAACTCGGAATCGGAATCGGCCGATTTAAATCGGAATCGGTTTTATTACAAAATTACCAAAATACCCTAGGTATAATTTTATTAAATTATTTAAGCATGGGCAAAATGGTAATTTGGATTTAAAAACCTAAATCAAACCCTCTCCCCCCGATTCCGCCGCCGCGTTCGCTCCGCCGCCCTCCGCCGCGCTTCCGCCGTCCGACCTCAGCTCCGTCAGACCACGCCACCGCCGCCCGATTCCGACCTCAGCTCCGCCCTCCGCCGCGATTCCGCCGCAGACGCTGCGACCGCCGCCCGAACTCGGCTTCCGCCGTCCGACGCTTCCGCCGCCCGCCCGATTCCGCCGCGATTCGGCCGTCCGACGCTCCGCCCGACCTTCCGACCACCCCACCGCCGTCCGACGCTGCGCCCGTTCCGAACTCACCTTCCGCCGTCCGACGCTTCCGCCGCGATTCCGCCGGCCGACGGTTCGTCCGACCGGGCTGCCGACATCCTCCGACATCGCCGCCGCGAGGCTCGCCGCCGACCGGGCCGCAGGCGGCGGCGGGGGTAGAGAGGGGAGGGTGGCATTCTCGTAATTAAAAGTTGACTCGAGTCTAACCCGAGTCAAAAATAATAATTAATTCTAAATAATTTAAAAAAATCTTAAAAAATATTTAAAAAATATCATAAACTATAATACACAGAATAATATCAAAATAACATCAATACCCAATTTTAATATATTTATATTGTAAATTATCAAATTATTATATATGACCGATTAAATTAATTTGGACCGATTCAACTGAACCGATTCTTGGCCGATTCAGACCGATTCCGATTCCGATTCCGATTCCATAGAAAACCGATTCCGATTCCGATTCCGATTCATGCAACCATGGTTTATTGGAATTTCTTGTTAAGAGGTTGAGGCAATTTATTGGGTTCATGTTTGCTGTTAGAAGTGGAGGTGTTCTTGGAGTTGTTTAAAGGCATTAATTGGAATGAAATGAGGGAGATGGAAGAAATAAATGAGGGAGATGGAAGAAATAAATACGAGAATTGAAATGTGTGAATTTTTTAATGATTTTGTTCAGTTGTTTGTTGTTGGATAATATTCGTGTTTTTTATTTGAAATTATTATATGTATTATAAAATTGTGTATCTTTGTCCATATATAGGTATGAAAATATGAGTTGAGAAATCAAGTGAGGCTTTCACAAATTTTTTTGAAGGTAGATATAATTTAATAAATATTAAAACCGGAATCAGGTTCAACCTGGTTGAAGTTGGCTAAACCATGCATACCACGGACCACTTAAAAATTTGGTACATTGGCCAATACGATATTTGAAATTATGATGTATATTTTTGCTTAACTAATAAAAATGTTTGATATAATTATATTTTTGCACCTTAATATTTTTTTACAACCTAGTGTTATTTGAATCTAAACTAAAGTTTAGGAGGGTTTATTGAGTTTAAAAAATATGGAGGTAGAGATATGATTTATTAAATAAATTCATGTCAAATCGAGCATTAATCATTATTTTTCCTAGTTCTCTCACATAAGAAATAATTACCAGAGCAAGGTTAGTTTTGAGGCAAGGTATACTCTCTATCATTTAAATTCGAAGGAACACTTAAAGAGTATCTATCATGTTCATGTTTAATTAGGTTGTATATGATTTATGACTTCGACAATGACAATATATGATCCAAGTGGGAAGAAATGGGATATATGTCTGGAGGAAGAATCGTGAAGGAGGATGTATAAGCGGCAGTTGGTCGTCATTCGCCGTTTCTAACAACCTTGAGGCGCATGAAATCTGTGTTTGAGTTGATTCAGAGCACTAAAAAGCAGGTTTATATTTTCAGGGTGGTAGATGGTATTGCACCTTTGTTCAAGTACTTCCCCAAAAGAGAGTAGAAGTCTTCCTCTTTAGTACCCTAAAAGGTATTCTATTTTAAGATGTAAACTTTGTTACTTAATGTGTTTTTTTGTCACACTGACTACATTTCAGCTTGTTGGTAAAATTTATGGTTGGGATGCCTGTTTTGATGGTGGCTGCAAATGTGAAGGTATATTTCTGTACGTTGTAAATTATATGATTGTCCACAAATTTTTTCCTTGCAAAAAAAGAGTGGGTTTGGAGGACAGAGATAACTTTGTAAAAGTGTTATTCTATGCATTTTATGTTGATTTTTTATCATGTTTCGAGTCGTTTATATTTCAGTTTTATTAGTTTTGGAGTTTATTAGATATTATTAATAACGCAAGAAATTATTGTAATTTTGGTGCAAAAAGTACCGATTAATATTGTGTTAGCAGGGTATAAGAGTTAGAAGATAATTTAAAACGAATTTGAGACGAATTCTGGCCAAAAAGCACAATTTAGTGCCTTAATTGAAACCACAATGCTCAAGCATTGGGATTTAGGGTGCTCTGGCGGCAGGAAAACAACTTTTACGATCAGGAAAACAACTTTTACGATATGTTTGGAAATTTTAGGGCGCCCTACTTGTAATAATGGGTGGATCATTTATAAACTTGATTATAGTTTAAGAAGAGAACTTATGACTATTGAGAGACGACGTGAAAGACGAAAATGAACAATCAAGAATTTGGATTAAAAGAAGAAAATATTTTCCAAATTTTTTTCTTTATTCTAATTTATTTTTCTTTGTAATTAAATGATATTTTTTATATCACATATGAATTTCTTGGTTTAGTTAAATATTTTATAGTTTAATATTTTTCTAGGATTTTCAATGACACCTAGTGTATGAATTAATAAAGTTTATTAATTTTTATTAATGTGATTGTGTTTTTTGATCATATATTTTATTTTGTTTTTAATGCTAACATGAGATTGACCATCTATTTTTAGATTTAGAGATTTAATCTTATCTATAGATAAAAAAATTAAATTTGTCATTAAATAAAATAATATTTGTTCGTCTATTTAAGGTGATTTACATGTGAGATAGATATATACTCATATATTTTGGGTAACTATTAAGAGTAGAAATTAAACTATTATTTTGCATACACAATTTTATAAAAATATATAAGTTACGTGCAAGTGATGAGTTTGCAGTCAATTGAAAGATTTTTATGAATAATTAATACTCGTAATTAATGATCCAAATGTACAATTTATATGTAGAAGTTATAATTTTAACCATATATAATATTAGGTGAAATTGAAAATCTTAGGTTTATCGTCTTGGAGTTAATATTTAACTTAAAAATTGAATGATAGATTAGTTGAGTCTTAATTCGTAATTTAAACACTCTTTGAATTCGTTTTTATTTAAGTATAATTAATTAAATTAATTTTGTTAATTGAGAATTTCTAATACTAATTCCTTATGAGACGATACTTTCTTATCAATGTATTACTTGATTCAGCAAGTACACTTGCATTATAATTTTTTCATTAAGTTTTTGTGTCATTGTTGGGGGATTAAAACTAGAATTTGATTTTATCGAAATTAGTTTGATTGATTGCTTAAATTGTTCTCATTTCTTTCTAAGCTTTAATTTTTGTATCTTTATTATTTAATCATGTACTGCTTACATGCAAGGAGAATATAACCATGATCTGGAGCCTAGAATGCAGAGATCCAGAGAACTTGTCGGTGACTATGCCAAGAAGTGAGAGTTTGGAGAGCAATGGAGACAGAGCAAAGGAAAAATAATCCTGCACTGATAGCCAATGTTGATGACACAAAAGCTCTAGAAGAGTTTGCTCTTTCTGATTTAGATGGAATGCATTCAAGCCTTCTCAGGCCACCGATTGAAGCCCATAGTTTTGAGTTGAAACCGATGATGTTTTGAATGCTGTAAACTGTGAAACAATTTGCAAGGCTGGCGCATGAAGGTCATCATACTCACCTGCTCAATTTTATCGATATTTGTGATTCATTTAAAATAAATCAAGTGTCTGAGAAAGCTATCCGGCTTTGATTATTTCTGTGCACTTTAGTCGAAAATGCATGATTATGGTCAAACGAAATCCATTGTAGATGTCGTTGCCAGTGGGTTCCTTATGAGTAAATCTTATAAAGAAGCAAATGAGTTACGGGAAAAGTTGACATCTAACCATTATCAAATGGGGCAAGACAGAGCAATAAAGAAGAAGAGTGGATGTATTCTTGAAGTGGACTCACTAATCGCCTTGTCTGCATAAGTGACTGCCTTGTCAAAACAAGTACAAGCTTTGGGGATGAATTCTTATGTAAATGAAGTGAACATGATAGTAACTAAGTGTGAGTGGTGTGATGAAGGACATCCAACTGAGTATTGTGTCAATAATCCCGAATCAGTAAATTTCATTGGAAGTTATACTAGATAGCAAAACAACCTCTAGTCTAACACTTACAATTCATGATGGAGGAATCATTCGAACTTTGCATGGGGAGGCAACCAAGCCTCAATGTTAAGTCCACGACACAAGCTCCCCTAGGTTTTTAGCATAATAGAGTATAACCTCAAGTAAAAAAACAAACTATGGAGAAAATGTTTATGCAATTTATGCAAAGTTAGCAGGCTTCTATGAGGAATTTGGAGACTCAAATCGATCAAATTGCTAGTACATTGAGCAATAGGTTTCCCTACCGACACTCCAAATCCTAGGGAGAGGGTAAAAAATGTAAAGTCATTACATTGAGAAGCGGTAAGGAATTGAAATTTCCTCACAATCAAAAGACACTAATTTCTATGGCGAATAAAGAAGATGTTGAACGAGCTGAAGAAAACAAGGATGGATGAGTGGAAATTCTACCACATAAGGGTTCATTTGATCACCATATTCAGTCTTCAAGAGTTCCATATCCTCAGAGACTTCAAAAAATCAAACAAGAAAGCAAATTTTAAAAATTCTTGGAGGTATTTAAGAAGCTTGATATAAATATCTCATTTGCGAAAACTCTAGAGAAGATGTTGAGCTATGCTTATTCATGAAGCAAATATTATCCAAGAATAAAAAATTAGTGGATTTTAAAACACTTGTCTTTAATGAAGAGTATAGTGTCGTACTACAAAGTAAGCTTCCACCCAAGGCGGTTTACTATTCCTTGTACCATAGGCCTAGATTTTTGTTGCCAAGCATTCTATGATTTAGGTGCCAATGTTAACTTGATGCCTCTTTTTATATATAAAAAGTTGGGTTCGGGGGAGTTAAAACATAACACAATTAAACTGCAATTGGCTAACCACTCTTCCATTTTTCCAAGAGGGGAGATTGAGAATGTACTTGTGAAGGTGGATAATTTTATATTCCCACCCAATTTTATGATTGTGGATTTGAAGGAAGATTCAAATGTACACATTATAATTGGCAAACATTTTCTTGCCATTGGAAGGACATTGATTGATGTAGTTGCTGGTGAATTGATATTGAGAGTAGATAATGAGGAAGTGGTCTTTAATATTTTTAAAGCTATGCATTATCAGGAACCAGCAGGCGATTGCTTTTATGTTGATGGAATCCATTCTTCCTCATTAGCCATGTTTGAGAAAATATATCCCCTTGACCCTCTAACAACCACATTATTTTCTGATGCGGATGATTTTGGTGATGAGGAGAAAGTGGAGTAATTGCACATGCTAAATTGTACTACAACATTCACTTGAGGTCAACATAGATTTGAGCCTTTGGAACTACAACCTTCAGTATCGACGATGATCAAACCTTCCATTGAAGTCCTACCGACCTTGGAATTGAAACAACTTCCATCCCATTTGAGGGATGCATTTCTAAGCCCTTCTAACACTCTCCCAGTTATTATTTTGGCTGCTTTAACTAGCATGCAAGAGACAAGCTATTGAGAATATTGCAAGAGCATAAACTGGCTATGGGATGAACTATTGTCAACATTCATGGTATTAATCCCTCTTTGCATAAAATCATTCTTGAAGATAGATATAAACCCTTAGTGAAACATTAGCAGTAGCTGAATCCAATCATGAAGGGTGTTGTTAAGAAAGAAATCTTCAAATGGCTTGATGTAGGTATAATTTTTCCTATTTCTGATAGTTTTTGGGTGAGTCATGTGCAATGTGTACCCAAGAAGGGCAGTATGATGTTTGTAACCAATGAGAAAATGAATTAATCCCAACAAGCATAGTGACGGGGTGGAGAGTATGCATAGATTGCCAAAAACTCAACAAAACTACTAAAAAATATAACTTTTCACTACCATTCATTGACCAAATGCTGGATAAGCTAGGAGGCAAACAATTTTATTATTTCTTTGATGGATATTTGGGTTACAATTAAATTGCGATCCTCCCCAAAAGACTAAGAGAAAACAACCTTCACTTGCCCGTATGGTACATTTGCATTTCTCAGGATGTCATTTGGCCTTTGCAATATTCCAACCACTTTTTAGCAATGCATAATGAGTTTTCAGATATGGTGGAACATGAAATGGAGGTATTCATGGGTGATTTCTCCATTTTTTTAATATTTATGATAGCTGTTTGAAGGTTCTTGATCGAGTTTTCCACCGATACGAAGACACCAATTTGGTTCTTAATTGGGAAAAGTGTCATTTTATGGTACAAAAAAGAATTGTTTTATGTTACAAAGTATCTAGCAAGGGCTTGGAAGTGGAGACAGAGCAAATATTGAAACAATAGAAAAACTATAAACCCTAACATCAATTAAAGGAGTAAGAAATTTCTCGGGCATGCAGGGTTTTATCGTCATTTTATTAAGGATTTTCTAAGATTGCTAAACCACTATGTAATTTGTTAGAAAAAGATGTTGTTTTAAATATTGATGCTGAGTGTTTAGCAGCTTTTGAAGACTTAAAGGCCCAATTAATTTCTACTCCAATACTTGTTTTCCCTAATTGGAATTTAGCATTTGATGCCCGTGATTTTGTAATTGGTGCTATTTTGGGGCAACAAAGAGATAAATTTTTTCACATAATTTATTACACAAGCAAGACAATCAATGAAGTTCAATTGCATTACACTACCACTACAATAGAGTTGTTGGTCGTTGTGTACGCCTTTGAGAAGTTTGGTCTTATCTCATTTGCAATGATGTGATCATTTATATAGATCATTCAGCTCTCAAATATCTATTTGAAAAAAAGATATCAAGCCAAGGTTAATTCTATGGGTGCTTCTACTATAAGAGTTTAATTTGGTAATCAAAGATGGAAAAAGGGTCAAAAAATCAAGTAGCCGACCATCTTTCTCGACTCAAAAAAGGAAGTTCAAGTGAACCTTTACTTCGAACTAATGATTATTTTCTAGATGAACAACCCTTGACGGTATCACATTCTCCTGTTCCTTGGTTTGTTGATTATGTGAATTTTCTTTCTTGTTAACTACTACCTCCCGATTTGACGTCTCACCAAAAGAAGAAATTCCTCCATGATGTATGCACTTATTTGTTTGTCGAACCCTTCCTGTTCAAACATTGTAGTGATTAAATTATTCGAAGGTGTGTGTTGGACGAAGAGATATATAACATTCACCATCATTGCCACACCTCCGATTCTGGTGGAGCGTGGGCTGCGATGAAAATCCTTCAATCGGGATTTTATTAGCCCACTTTATTTAAAAACTCACATCTTTTGTTTTGCAATGTGATCGTTGTCAAATAGTGGGAAATATCCTACCTCGTCAAAAAATGCCACTTACTAACATTTTGGAAGTGGAACTTTTTGACATCCGAGGAATTGACTTCATGGGATCGTTCATACAATCTCATCAAAACGTGCATATCTTGGAAGTGTGTCGAAATGAGTGGAAGCGGTCGCTTTCCCAACTGATAATGCTAATGTATTGTTGAAATTCTTGAAAAAACACATTTTGACCCATTTTGGCACTCTTAAGGTGATTATTAGGGATGAGGGGACACATTTTTTTAACTGTCAATTTGATGTTTTGTTGCAAAATATGGGATTAAACATAAAGTAGTCACAATTCATCACCCCTAGATAAGTGGCCAAGTTAAAATTTCTAGTAGGGAAATTAGGAAAGTTTTGGAGAAAATTGTTTGCCCCTCCCAGAATGATTAGTCTATACGTTTGGATAATGCTTTATTGGCATATAGAACGGCTTATAAAACACCCCTTGGAATGTCTTACGGGTTGGTTTTTCTAAAAGCTTGCCACCTCCTGGTGGAGCTCAAACACAATGTATATTGGGCCATTAAAAAGCTAAATTTTGATATGAAGGCTTGTGGGTCAAAGAGGCTACTTCAATTGAATCAGTTGGAAGAGCTTCGAATGGAGGCATACAAAAATGCCAACTTGTATAAGGAAAAGACTAAGAAGTGGCATGACCAGAACATTTCACAACATACTCTTCAACCCAAGCAATAAGTATTATTATTTAACTCAAGGTTGAAATTGTTTTCAAAGAAATTAAAGTTGCAATGGTCCGGCCCTTTCATCGTCCAACAAGTGTTCCTTCATAAAGCTATTGCAGGTACGAGTTTTAAAGTTAATGGGCAAAGACTTAGGCCTTATCTTGGAGGTAATATTCCCGGACACCAAACCTCCATAACTTTCTCCCAATATTTAGTATGTTGGAATAGTCGAGCTGATGACTATAAATTCAGCGCTTCGTAGGAGGCAACCCATACTTTTGGTTTATTTATCAAAAGATAAGTTGTTTACTTTTTATTTAGGGAGTTTATAATTTTGGTTTGTGTTTATGTTTATTTAATTTTAATTTTGTCTAGAGAGTCTTGAGTTGCTTATTTTTAATTTTTATCAAAAAAACGGCAAGCTTAACAGGGAGACGAGCACTTGCCCAATCTTTTGTTTCTAAAAACAAAACACTAACCCATCTCTCCCCCTCTCTGGCGGCAACTAGAGTGACCGTTCAGCGACAACTCTTGCGGCTCTCCGGCGACACTCCGGTGACCCCCATCTTCCCCTCTTCTTTCTCTCTCCCTCTTCTTCCCTTTCACCCCCAAAGGACAAGATGCCTAGGAAAGGAAAAGCATCGTCTTCACATACATAGGCATCTTTGGTCCCTCCATATGATCAATTTAAGTTTGGGTCCAATGAAGCTTGGCTTTTGTCAATAATGAACGTACTTAGAAGGTCGTCATCGAAGAGCGGGGCCTTAAGCTCAATGAAGGGTTGGATAATTTAATGCAACAAGCAGTTTATGACCGTGATTAAGAAAACTTTTTGGAGGTTCCCCTATCTGTAGTCCTTGCAGTTGCCAAAGAGTTTTATGCCAATAGGATCAATGCTAGACATAGCAAGTGTTTTGTGCGGGGTTAGAGGGTGTCTTTTAATGCAAAGACCATCAATGTTTACTATGCTAATCCCAATATTCCCAAAGATCAATGGACACCCTACTATGACAAGGATGATATAGATGTAGATGAGTTGACAAACAAGATATGTTATGGTGATATTCCATGGGAGATGACACAGATTGACAATTATAAACAGTTCAAAGTTAGTTGTCTCACCGCCGAAGCCAATGTTTGGTATAGCATCGTAGTTACCAGATTGGACCCCGTGAAACACACTAGCCATGTTACTTTGGAGTAGTCCAAGTTGATATATGCTATTGTGATTGGCATGAGCATTGATATCAGTCACCTCATTTAAGCCAAGATTGTGAAAACATCCACCACCCACCGCTACCGGCATGTGGTTGCCCTCTTTGATTATTAGGTTATGTCGGCAAGGGAATACCACATGCGGCCTTTGTTACCCATCAAGACAGGATGCTCAACAACGTGTGCAACGAATGGAGCGAGTTTTTAGGCAACCTTCACCACCTCATGGTCACCATGGGGTTGTCCAGCCCATTCACCCACATCTAGTGTGTCGAGGTGCTCACATCACTGTGGAAAACTGCTTGGCTGCCATTCAGAGTGAGCAGGAGTGTCATGCCGAGTTTATGCACTATCAATATGAATGTCAGCTTCAAATATAGTCTCAGATGTCCCAAATCTCCTCGTCTAAGTTTTTTCATGTTTTGGCCTCTCCTATCCAGGTTGACCCTATTCCTATGGAGGAGGAAGAAGAGGAGGATGGTCTTCCAGGTGGATCGTTGCCGCATCTGCAAGCTTAGTTAGGGACCGATATAGGCAAATCTTCGTCCACCTTCGGCGATGCTCCAGATTGTTTTGTTATGCCCTCTTTTCGAACGAGCTCTTCATCTGGTTGGGGCACATGGCCCCAATTGCCTCATTGAACGTGTGTTTCATCCCCTCCAATTATTTTTTTTAATAGGGAAGTCCCTTTGCTTTATTATTTTGAGTCTTTTTTTAGTGTTGAGACAATGCGTTGTTTAAGTTTGGGGGCAGGGGGGTCGTCATTTTATGTTAGAGTCAGTTAGGTGTTGCTTTATCTATCTTGTTAGTAGTTGTTATTTTTTTAGGTTTGCTTCATTAGTGTTCTTGCTTATTTTTTTATGACTCATCCAACTTATTATTTATTCGATGATAGAAGTGTTTTTTTTATGCCATAGGCCCAAATTTTTGTTGTTAAGCATTATGCGACTTAGGTGCAAACATTAATTTGATGCCTCTTTTTATATATAAAAGTTTGATTTGGGTGACTTAAAGCACAACACGATTAATCTGCAAATTGGCTGACCGGTCCTATATTTTTCTAGAAGGGAACTTGAGAATGTACTTGTTAAGGTGGATAAATTTATATTTCTAGCCGATTTTGTAATTTTGGATAGGAGGAAGAGTCAAATGTACCCATTATAGTTGGCAAACCTTTTCTTGCCATTGAGAGGAAATTAATTGATGTGGCTGCTGGTGAATTAATATTGAGAGTAGATAATAAAGAAGAGGTCTTTAATGTTTTTAAGGCTATGCAATATCCAGAGCCAACAGATGATTGTTTTTATATTGATGCAATCAACTCTCCTTCATCAGCTATGTTCGAGGAAATGTATCGCATTAACCCTCTAACAGCTACATTAATTTTTGATGTTGATGATTGTGATGATGAGGAGAAAGAAGAGTATTTGTACCTACAACATTCACTCGAGGTCAAGATAGATTTGAATCTTTGGAGTTGCAACCTTCAATATCAATGAAGATCAAGCCTTCCATTGAAGTCCCACCGACATTGGAGTTGAAACAACTTCCATCCCATTTTAAGTATGCATTTCTAGGCCTTTTAACACTCTACTGGTTATTATTTTGTTGGCTTTAACTAATATGTAAGAAGACAAACTATTGAGAATATTGCAGAAGCATAAAATGGCTATAGGATGGACTATTGCTGACATTCGTGGTATTAATCCTTCCTTTTGTATGTATAAAATCATTTTTAAAGATGGATATAAACCCTCAGCAGAATATTAGCGATGGCTAAATCCAATCATGAAGGATGTTGTCAAGAAAGAAATCATCAAGTGGCTTCATGCAGGTATAATTTTTCCTATTTATGACAATTCTTGGGTGAGTCCTGTGCAGTGTGTACCTAAGAAGGGTGACATGACTGTGGCAGTAAATAAGAAAAATGAATTAATTCCAACAAGGACAATGACAGGATGGAGAGTATGCATGGATTACTGAAAACTCAACAAAGCTACCAAAACAGATCACTTTCTATTACCATCCATTGACTAAATGTTGGATAGGCTAGCAAGCAAATAGTTTTACTGTTTCCTTGATGGATATTCGGGATACAATCAAATTGCGATCATCCCGGAGGATCAAGAGAAAATAACTTTCACATGTTCGTACGGTACATTTGCATTTTGTAGGATGCCATTTGGCCTTTGCAATGCTCCATCCACTTTTCAACGATGCATGATGGTGATTTTTTCAGACACGGTGAAACCATAGATGAAGAAATCAGCCGATTCCACTCGAAATTGGCCGATTTAAATTGGATCAGAAGGTTTCTGATCCGATTTAGTGGGTAAATCGGCTTTAATAAGAATCGGTCAGTGAATCGGCTGATTTGAGATGATTCTGACCTGATATTAAAATCGGCTAATTCTAGACGGCGGTTGGGGACGGGGCGGGAGGAGGATGAGGCGGCGAGGTCGACAATGGGGCAACAACGGTGGAGGGTGGGGCGGCATGTGCAGGGACGGAAGGGTTGGGGGCGGTGCAGATTGGGCTAGGTGGGGAATGCAACAGGGGGGACTGGGCGAGACCGGATGGGGGGGGGGATTGGGCGGGGGGCGGCGGCGAGGTGCACAGGGGATGGTTAGGGCCAAAGGGGAAGGGGGTGGCGGGCGGGGCAAGGTCAACAGGGCGAGGTAGCGGCAGCAGGGGTGAAGGAGTAGGGCACGTTGGGGACTTGGGGAGGAATGAATGGGGGAAAGAATTATAGTGGTGGCATTCTTGTGATTAAAAGTAGACTCCGACTTTGACTCGAGTCAAAAATAATAACTAATTCCAAATAATTCAGCAAAAACACAAAAAATCATAAAATATCATAAAATATAATACACACAATAATATAAAAATGACATAAATACCTAACTTTTATATATTTATTTTATGAGTTGTCAAATTACTGTATATGACCGATTTGGACCAAATCAACTGAACTGATTCTTTACCGATTCGATTCGATTTCAGTGACTCCCTGAAAACTTGAAATCGATTCCGATTTTGATTTCTTCATCTATTGGTAGAACATGTAATGAAGGTATTTATAGATGATTTCTCTATTTTTGGTGATAGTTATGATAATTGTTTGCATGTTCTTGACCGGGTACTCCATCGATGTGAAGACAACAATTTGGTTCTCAGTTGGGAGAAATGTCATTTCATGGTACAAGAGGGAATTGTTTTGGGTCACAGAGTATCTAGCAAGGGTTTGGAAGGAGTGGATAGAGCAAACATTGAAACAATTGAAAAATTGCCCATCCCAACATCAGTTAAAGAAGTTAGAAGTTTTATCGGGTATGCAGGTTTTTATCGCCATTTTATTAAAGATTTTTCCAAAATTGCTAAGCCACTCTCTAATTTGTTAGAAAAAGATGTTGTTTTTTATATAAATGCTGAGTGTTTAGCAGCTTTTGAAGCCTTGAAAGCCCGATTAAATTATTCTCCAATCTTAGTTGCCTTGATTGGAATTTACCATCCAAGCTAATGTGTGATGCCAATGATTATGCAGTTGGTATTGTTTTGGGGTAACAAAAAGATAAACTTTTTAACATAATTTATTATTCAAACATGACACTCAACAAAGCTCAACTGAATTACACTACCACTGAGAAAGAATTGTTAGTTGTTGTGTACGCCTTCGAGAAATTTCGGTCTTGTCTCATTTGTACTAATGTATTTGTTTATACAGATCATGTAACACCCTCAAATCCGGTTCACACTCGTGAACCAAACCGGCATGTTACAGGCCCCGGTTAGGTCGGCTAACCCGAACCTAACTCGTGCGGATCCAATCTCGGCGTCTTAAGATGAAGATCCAACTTGCTATATGTATGTATGAATGCATAAAACCCTAACAGGATACTACATGGATGACATGCAACCAATTTTCACACCAACACAATTACAATCAAAATTAGTAAAAATTCTAAAACGAAAGGGACAGAATTTCCCCTAAAAATGCAATTAGGGGCCACCCTGTCAAAATCATATATTCAAACATATATACGCATAGCAACAATAGCATTCACACAGACTTCTAATCTACTATATTCATCATTCTCTGAACTTTGGGTCCTAACCCATCACACTTTTGCTGCACTACTCTGATCATTTCATTTCATGTCATTGTCATGCCTCAAATATTTAATCATAGCATGTTTATAAAATAACATCATAAACAAAACATTAAACATTCAATCACCCAATGTGTGTGTGCAGAAGACCTTATTGCTCCTCCGTCCTGGCCGGCACATCCATCTCGTGCTTATCACCTACATATATATAGGAAAAACGTCAGTAACAAGCGTTACTGGTCCGAAAAGAAAATAACTATAACAAACTGGCTATGAGAGCAAACTCTCATATGAAAGAAAACAACATATACTCCACGTGAACACTCTGAAGGGCACTACTGAGGAGCCACTGGGCTGCAGACCCGGTAGCATCCCGAACTTACTGATCTGCTGCTGGTACTGTGCCGCTCTCGGCACTTCTTTTCAGTACTTCTCGTGAAACTTTATCCTAAGCCCTCTCCTTACCTCCATATTTCTCCTGGCCTTGAGCACGAAGGCCGAGTACTCTCAGGCAGTCGCCTTTAGTACCCTTTGAACCACAAGTCCGGACATGCGCTGTACTAAACAGTACCCGTAAACCTCCACGTTCTCCGGGTGTGAGGAACTCAAACGCGGAGTTGTCAGGATCCCTCGGGAATGGAACAGTCCGCTGGCACTAATCCAGAGCCCGCTTTGACTGTCACGGCATCCTCTGCATGGTACGTGCAGTCGATTTCTCCATCTCTCGTCTCACAGAAACGCGAAAACTATATATATATATATATATATATATAGGCTTGGGTAGGGAGTTATATAATAGGCCCGAAGGTAACTTTTGGTGGATCTTGTTTTCGAAATCAACCTCGAGGGATCTCATCCTCGAGGGGTTATTAATCCGGAAAATGTTCGGTTAAATGGCCCGAGTTAAGTGGGATCCGATAAAACGCCACTTAACCCGTCCTGCAGACAATAAATCAAACATACAATAGAAAAGATCATAAAAATCAGAGAGAAGTCCTAACGGACCTGGTAGAAGCTCCAAGCGTGTCATCGCGCCTAGGCGGCGAGCTCCTACTCCGTACCTACACATCAAAACTAAATACTAACGCCCACTAACTACATGATGCATCAAAATCAATGAATCACACACAATGCAACCACAAGATCATCCATCAAAATAACAATCAAATAATTATAAGAGTAAATAATCCTAACTCAAACTATTCATACCATATTTTATTCTGTTCTTCTAAGTTGCATCATACTAGATTAACATGCTCATACACAATTCATCTCATTAGATCACTTACTTCATTCACTAATAATCTCATCATGCACATCTTTACTTTATTCATGGTCAAGACATTAATCATGATAATTAATCAACCCTAGCATGCTATGCTAACAATTATCATCAATTTTAAATAAATCAATCGGAGGTAATTATAGCTCACGTTGTCGACAATCGGCGACGGTTAGGGTTCCGTCGCGTGTCTCGGAACTCAAATTCGGCGCTCATCGGCGTCCGAAGCTCGATCGGGCTCGACTGGGTGAGCCCCGCGGAAGATCCGGTGAATTCCAGAAATTCCGGTTTTCCGGCAGCTACTGGTGGTTTTCGGCGGCTTCCGGTGGTTTTCCGGCGACAATCGCCGGCGGCGTCTACTGGCCGGAAAGTGGTCGTGTTGGGTACCCTCGGAACCGGCTCGGCGAGCCCGACTCATCTACGAGGTCGACGCGGCCAACGGAGGTGGCGGCTCGCCAGAAAATGCATAAGATGGAGCGGCGACGATGGGTTGCTAGATCCGGCCGGCTAGGCCGGCGATGGCCTCCGCTCCGGTCGGGAAAGGCGGCTGAGGGGTCGAGGGTGCCGAGGCGACTGCTGGATCGCGGCGGTGACGGTGCCCGGCGGTGCGATTGGCGACGGAAGCACGACGCAAAGGCGTGGCTTCCTCGCGTCGCGGCAGCCAGCTCGTGGCCGGGCCTGGTCGGGGCGGCAGGGCGATGCCGTGGCCGGGCTAGGCGGCGTCGATCGGCCGCCAGGCGGCGTCGGCCGTGGCGGCGGTGGCGCGTGAACAGGGGCGGCGCGGCGGTTAGGGTTTGGGCGTGGGGGAGAAAAGGTCGGGGTGGAGAAGAAATGGTTGGGTGGCAAACTTGTAATTAAGACTTGACTCGTCTCCGGCTCGAGTCAAGTATAATAACTAAGTCGTATTAAATCCTAAAAAATTCATAAAAATCAGGAAAAATCCCGTAAAATCAAACAACACCAAAAAAATCATAATGATATGCTCTAGAACTATCAACCCACCCAAAATGCCCGTAACGCGTCCTAATGCGGTAAACGGCTTAAAACTAATTCTACGATCCATTATATATGATAATAAAAAAAATGAACTGCATACTCTCATATATTCTGATAACTCATTCTTTTCTGCTGTGTTCATGACGTTATCATCATATACTTGGGTACACATGACCCTCATGGCTCATACACGAGACTGGCGTCGGCTCAGTACACGTGTTCTGAAACTGACTCGACTCGAAAATAATGATCGACCCGACCGGTTCTGAATATAAAACCCTAACTCGAATCGTGGGTTTTATAGATCATATAGCTCTTGAATATTTATTTGAGAAAAAAGATGTCAAGACAACATTAATTCAATGGGTGCTCCTACTACAAGAGTTTGATTTGGTAATCAAAGACCAAAAGGGTCGAAAAATAAAGTAGCTAATCATCTTTCTCCACTCGAGAAAGGAAGTTTAGACGACCCTTCACTCCGGATTAATGACTATTTTCTGGATGAACAACTTTTAAAAGTATCACATTCTCTCATTCTCTGGTTTACTAATGATGTGAATTTTATTGCTTGTCAGGTACTTCCTCCCGATTTGACATCTCACCAAAAGAATAGTTCCTCCATGATGTGCATACTTATTTATGGGATGAACCTTTCTTGTTCAGACGTTGTAGTGACCAAGTTATTCGGAGGTATGTGCCGGACGAAGAGATAGATAGCATTCTCTATCATTGTCACTTCTTCGATTATGGTGGTATTGGTAGCGTGGACCGCGATGAAAATTCTTCAATTTGGATTTTATTGGCCTACTTTATTTAAAGACTCATATCTTTTCGTGTTGTAGTGTGATCATTGTCAAAGAGTAAGAAATATCTCACATCGTCAAGAAATGCCACTTACTAACATTTTAGAAGTGGAACTTTTTTACGTCTAGGGAATTGATTCTATGGGACCGCTCATACCATCTCATCATAATCTGTATATCCTGGTCGCACTCAATTGTGTATCAAAATGGGTGGAAGTAGCTGCTTTCCCAACTAATAATGCTAATATGGTGTTGAAATTCTTGAAAAAGTATATTTTTACTCGTTTGGCATTCTTAGAGCTATTATTAGTCATCAAGGCATACATTTTTGTAACGGCCAATTTGATATTTTGTTGTAGAAACATTGGATCAAGAATAAATTAGCCACAACTTATCATCCCCAGACAAGTGGATAAGCTGAAATATCTAATAGGGAAATTAAAAGAATTTTGGAAAAGACTATTTGCCCCTCCCAAAAGGATTGGTCTATATGTTTAGATGATGTTTTATGGGCTTATAGGACGGCTTATAAAACACCACTTGGAATGTCTCCGTACTGGTCAATTTTTGGAAAAACTTGTCATCTTCCATTGGAGCTTGAACATAATGCATATTGGGCTATTAAAAAGTTAAATTTTGATATGAAGACATGTGGGGGGAAAACTTCTTCAATTAAATGAGCTAGATGAGTTCCAAATGGAGGTATACGAAAGTGCCAAACTGTATAAGGAAAAGACAAAGAAGTAGCATGATCAAAATATTTCCCGTCATACTTTTCAACCCGGACAACAAGTATTATTATTTAACTCACGGTTGAAATTGTTTCTAGGAAAATTAAAATCACGATGGTCCAACCCTTTCATTGTCTGACAAGTATTTCTTCATGGAGTTGTGGAAATTTATAAGGACGGTTCAGGTACGAGTTTTAAAGTTAATGGGCAGAGACTTAATGTAAAACCCACGATTCGAGTCAGGGTTTTATATTTAGGACCGGTCGGTTCGACGTTATTTTCGAATCGAGTCAGTTTCAGAACACGTGTACTGAGCCGACGCCGGTCTCGTGTATGATCCATGAGGGTCATGTGTACCCAAGTATATGATGATAATGTCATGAACACAGCAGAAAAGAATGAGTTATCAGAATATATGAGAGTATGCAGTTCATTTTTTTATTATGATATATAATGGATCGTAAAATTAGTTTTAGGCCGTTTATCGCGTTAGGACGCGTTATGGGCATTTTGGGTGGGTTGATAGTTCTAGAGCATATCATTATGATTTTTTTGGTGTTGTTTGATTTTACGGGATTTTTCCGATTTTTATGAATTTTTTTAGGATTTAATACGACTTAGTTATTATACTTGACTCGAGCCAGAGACGAGTCAAGTCTTAATTACAAGTTTGCCACCCAACCATTTCTTCTCCACCCCTGACCTTTTCTCCCCCACGCCCAAACCCTAACCGCCGCGCCGCCCCTGTTCGCGCGCCACCGTCGCCACGGCCGACCATGGCCGATCGCCGCCTAGCCCGGCCACGACATCGCCCTGCCGCCCCGACCAGGCCCGGCCACGAGCTGGCCGCCGCGACGCGAGGAAGCCGCGCCATTGCGTCGTGCTTCCGTCGCCAATCGCGCCACCGGGCACCGTCGCCTCCGTGATCCAGCAGTCGCCTCGGCACCCTCGACCCCTCAGCCGCCTTTCCCGACCGGAGCGGAGACCATTGTCGGCCTGGCCGGCCGGATCTAGCGACCCATCGCCGCCGCTCCATCTTAGCCTTTTCCCGGCGAGCCGCCGCCTCCATTGGCCACACCGATGTCATAGATGCGTCGGGCTCACCGAGCCGGTTCCAATGGTACCCAACACGACCACTATCCGGCCAGGAATCACCTCCGGCAACTCTCGCCGGAAAACCGCTGGAAATTGCTGGAAAACCACCGGAACCCGCCGGAAAACCGGAATTTCTGGAATTCGCTGGAATTCACCGGATCTTCCGCGGAGCTCACCCAGTTGGACTCGATCGAACGTCGGACGCCGATAAGCGCCGAATTGGAGCTCCGAGACGCGCGACGAAGCCCTAACCGTCGCAGATCGCTGACGACGTGAGGTATAATTACCTCCAATTTAATTAGTTAAAATTGAGAGGATTGTTAGCATAACATGCTACAATTGAGTAGTTGTCATGATGAATATTAGCACAGTATGCTAGATTTGATTAACTGTTATGAGTAATGCTAATTATGAGTGAAGGGATGATTGTATGATTTGAGTAATTGCGAATGAATAGTAAGTGATCTAATGAGGTAGATCGAGTCTCAGCATGATAAGTGATCTAATAAGATGAAGTAAATATGAGCATGCTAATCTAGTGTGATGTAAAAATACAGTAAAATTGTTATGAATAGGATTAGTTAGAATTATTTTTCATACTTACAATTATTTGATTGTTGATTGATGTTTATTGAGTTTGATGCATCATTTAGTTAGCGGGCGTTAGTATTTAGTTTTGATGTGTAGGTACGAAGTAGGAGCTCGCCGCCTAGGCGCGATGACACGCTTGGAGCTTCTACCAGGTCCGTTAGGACTTCTCTCTGATTTTTATGATCTTTTCTATTGTATGTTTGATTTATTGTCTGCAGGACGGGTTAAGTGGCGCTTTATCGGATCCCACTTAACTCGGGCCATTTAACCAAACATTTTCCGGATTAATAACCCCTCGAGGATGAGATCCCTCGAGGTTGATTTCGAAAACAAGATCCACCAAAAGTTGCCTTCAGGCCTATTATATAACTCCCTACCCAAGCCTATATATATATATATATATATATAGTTTTCGCGTTTCTATGAGACGAGAGATGGAGAAATCGACTGCACGTACCATGTAGAGGATGCCATGACAGTCAAAGCGGGCTCGGGATTAGTGCCAGCGGACTGTTCCATTCCTGAGGGATCCTGACAACTCCGCGTTTGAGTTCCTCACACCCGGAGAACGTGGAGGTTTACGGGTACTGTTTAGTACAGCGCATGTTCGGACTTGTGGTTCAAAGGGTACTAAAGGCGACTGCCTGAGAGTACTCGGCCTTCGTGCTCAAGGCCAGGAGAAATATGGAGGTAAGGAGAGGGCTTAGGATAAAGTTTCACGAGAAGTACTGAAAAAGAAGTGCCGAGAGCGGCACAGTACCAGCAGCAGATCAGTAAGTTCGGGATGCTACTGGGTCTGCAGCCCAGTGGCTCCTCAGTAGTGCCCTTCAGAGTGTTCACGTGGAGTATATGTTGTTTTCTTTCATATGAGAGTTTGCTCTCATAGCCAGTTTGTTATAGTTATTTTCTTTTCGGACCAGTAACGCTTGTTACTGACGTTTTTCCTATATATATGTAGGTGATAAGCACGAGATGGATGTGCCGGCCAGGACGGAGGAGCAATAAGGTATTCTGCACACACACATTGGGTGATTGAATGTTTAATGTTTTGTTTATGATGTTATTTTATAAACATGCTATGATTAAATATTTGAGGCATGACAATGACATGAAATGAAATGATCAGAGTAGCGCATGCAAAATATGATGGGTTAGGACCCAAAGTTCAGAGAATGATGAATATAGTAGATTAGAAGTCTGTGTGACTGCTATTGTTGCTATGCATATATATGTTTGAATATATGATTTTGACAGGGTGGCCCCTAATTGCATTTTTAGGGGAAATTCTGTCCCTTTCATTTTAGAATTTTTACTAATTTTGATTGTAATTGTGTTGGTGTGAAAATTTGTTTGCATGTCATCCATGTAGTATCCTGTTAGGGTTTTATGCATTCATACATATATATAGCAAGTTGGATTTTCATCTTAAAACACCGAGATTGGATCCGCACGATTTAGGTTCGGGTTAGCCGACCTAACCGGGGCCTGTAACATGCCAGTTTGGTTCACGAGTGTGAACCGGATTTTGGGTGTTACAGAATTGGTATCAGAGCCACTCTCGGCCGATTAAGATGTAAGATACTTTTATAGGTGATGTGTGTGCAAAGACTGCTCCGAGTCCAGCTGGCAGGTATGTTTCTGTTTATTTTCTTTACTTGCAGATTTTCTTCATAGTTATAGATAATAGTGTATTCAGGGCTTGATCAGAAGTATGTGGAATTGACCTTAGTTGAGTTGGCAGGTCATTTCTATGAATTGTTCTCGTGATATCAGACTGTTTGTCGGTTAGATGTGAGTAAAGAATGTTGTAGTGCTAGCATAGGTAGAATGGGTATAAGATCTCATCTTATACCAGATTCGGATGTCAGCAGATGTGAGCAAGAATCTGACAGGATTGTCATGATGGGCTTAGAGACCCACTAGTTCTGTCCATTGCATAAGTAAATCGGATGATTGACCAGGTGTTCATGTCTTGCATGTCACCACGTTAGTCCTGTTTCCATGGGACATAGTGTATATGATGAGAGTTGTGCAGACGACTTGAGATGGACCACTTCCAGAAGATAGTGATGAATGATGATGAGTAGCGAGGGGGATCGATAGTCTAATAAGCACTTCACCGCATCCTCCTCTTCCACTAGTTTATGACCTACGGGCAGTAGTTTTAGCTTCACTTTGCCAGACATAGGTTTCGATATGATAAGAAAAAAGATTAGGACCACTATTGCTTACGAGATCAGATAATTAATAGGATTCCACCAGAGATAACCAGACCAGTGATTGCCGTTTGAGGGCCAGTCAACACTGATGAAAGCAGCCACTCAGATTGTAGGAGATTTGAGTGGGTTTGGCATAGGTTTACCATCATATGTGTTAGCACCATGATCCAAACCCTTCCGGATCAGACACGCATGATTGGACAACCTAAGCAGAGTTGTTAGCAACCACGTCTAGGGAGACATATAAATGGAGGAAGACATGTCAGAGAAAATAGTGGATTTAAGATGCATACGACCAAGATCAGATTTTTTTAGCGCTTAGGTAGCACTATTGCCGATAGAGTTGCACAACCACCGACCGAGTGCACAACCGCCGACCGAGTGCACAACTGCCGACCGAGTTGCACGACCGCCGACCGAGTTGCATGACCGCCGACCGAGTCACACAACCACCGCCGAAGTGCACAACCGCCGTCCGAGATGCACTACCACCTACCGAAGATGCACTACCGCCGTCCGTTTATTGCTCATCCGCCGACCGATTAAATTAGTTAGATCTTAGTAGGACCAGAATTTGAGGAACAAGATATAGCCACAATGGAAATTAGCAGAACAGAGAAGAGTTAGGAAAAGTGAGGTTATTTAGATGAGATGGCATAGGATCCGACTTCATAGCTCTCTTGCAATCATTGTCTTAACCTGACACCTTTGGGTCAGATGTATATTGCAAGATAACCCCATCAGGCACTGTTAGTGACAGTTTCATAAGGATGCGCATGGACAGAATCAGGGAACATGATAGCATGACCTCCAGATAGGATGGTCACAATGATCAGACTGTGCAGATTGCATGCTAGTATATCCATGAGCTACGACCAGCATACATAGATCAGATGGTTAGTAGACGGTCACACTCCGTTGAACCCATTTAGTGATGGGCCAACTAGTGATAAGAATTTGACTTATATAGAGTATTAGGCATAGATAGAGGGTTAGTGAGGAAAGGTTTTTCAGAAGGACAGTGATTCCCTTGTGTTTCGCCAGCACGATTAGGTTCTCACCTTGAGACATAGGATTGAGCCTTGCCCTGAGTATAGAAGTACCTTCAGGGTACTAATTAGGGCTTACAGTGTAGGTAGATGTTGCAGACCGACAATCTGATGAGGATTTTCACCCCAGCAGGGGAGCGATGTAGACAGAGACTTCAGATAGCACAGACCATGCTGACCAGACAGAGTGATATCAATGTATGCTCATCTTCATTGATAGCCTTGCTTGGGAGTCTACCACAGTGGTAGTAGTCATGTGAGTCAAGATTAGTACTACAAATCGGTACGGGACGGCAGGTCACACACCACTGAAGAGCGGACGAGACACGCGTCAAACCTCACTATAAGTCCCCGTAGACTTGAGGGGAGACAGTGGTTCTTTGGGTCGTTTGAACCCCGTCCGTTTAGAAGTGCGTGACTAGTACAGTATCGAGAAACATGTGCCTACTGTTAGCTGATTAAACTAGAGCCAATTAGGAGCCATTTTTGAGATTCGCCATTGATTGACTATTCCACAGCTTGATCACCTGTGGCATAGTGAATTGTGGTGATCTTAGAGACAAGTCCACAGACCTACCAATATTTTGGGCCACCCAGTATGCTACATAGGGATTTTATCCCCTGCCATTTGCATGAGACCTTAACCTTACCATAGATAAGAGTTGCGCAGCAGAAGCGTGTGGGCCTATAACCCACAGGTCCCAGGATCCCCCGTTTACCTGGCGTCAGATACCACATGTGAGGATGAGATACCACTTATTGAGAGCTCTTGAGTAGTGAGACTAGATTTCCACGAGATTCAACCTCCCTTCTTATAACCCAGAGATATCAGACAGAGTGGAGTTTTCACTTGAGGATTTCCACTCACCCTTTTGTATCAGTTTTACTATCAGTTTACCCAGATGATTGAGATGAGTATACATTGATCAGAGCATGTCCCACAGACCAGATGCAGATGCTACAGCCCTATGCAGAGTATGTTATCATACTCCTTGAGACACGTTGTGCATGTACAGGTGTTCTCGCGACCATTCCGTCACAGAGTTGTACTTAGTGGTTGTATAGATAGCCACCGGAGCCATAGTATACATTAGAGTCATAGCAGCTATCCTTGTTCTCTTATAGAACAGAGTGAGATACATGACTCAGGACCGAGTCAACTAGAACCAAGTGAGCGGTCCAGTTCCTTGTATAGGGACACCTGAGAGTTGGACCTAGACTGGCGACAGTGAGCTGTGCAGCTCATTAGGGTATCCACCGTACTTAGCAGGAGACTCATAGCAGGCCTTGAGGCGACTGTAGGACCTAGAGTAGAGTTCCTGCGAGTACATGTAGGTGACTGTTCACAGATGAGGATTAGAGGGACATGGGTAGATGCTAGCAGGTAGGTCTTACCCTCGGCATAGTTTTCCAGACATAGCCCAGATTAGAACCTTGCGATACTCTAGAGTATTTGCTTGACCAACCCAGTAGGCCCTTAGGGGTGATCTAGGTTTTCCGCCGAGTTAGCAGTAGGGATCAGAACAGAAGAGAAGGATGAGGGTCATGTCAGAACATGCACAGATGACTTAGAAACAAAATGTGGATATTGACAGCATCACAAGCAGAAACCGCCATGACAGCGCAACTACAGTGAGGATGTACATGGCTATCGAAGAGTGTAGAGGACACAATTGATGTGTATCCAGCTTCCAGGTATTAGTTTCAGTAGAACCTCCTTTGAGTTAAAATTTCGAGGACGAAATTTTTATAAGGAGGGAAGATTGTAAAACCCACGATTCGAGTCAGGTTTTATATTCAGAACCGGTCGGTTCGACCGTTATTTTCGAGTCGAGTCAGTTTCAGAACACGTGTACTGAGCCGACGCCGGTCTCGTGTATGAGCCATGAGGGTCATGTGTACCCAAGTATATGATGATAACGTCATGAACACAACAGAAAAGAATGAGTTATCAGAATATATGAGAGTATGCAGTTCATTTTTTTTATTATGATATATAATGGATCGTAAAATTAGTTTTAGGCCGTTTACCGCGTTAGGATGCGTTACGGGCATTTTGGGTGGGTTGATAGTTCTAGAGCATATCATTATGATTTTTTTGGTGTTGTTTGATTTTACGAGATTTTTCCCGATTTTTATGAATTTTTTTAGGATTTAATACGACTTAGTTATTATACTTGACTCGAGCCGGAGACGAGTCAAGTCTTAATTACAAGTTTGCCACCCAACCATTTCTTCTCCACCCCCGACCTTTTCTCCCCCATGCCCAAACCCTAACCGCCACGCCGCCACTGTTCGTGCACCACCGACGCCGCCTGGCCGCCGATCGACTCCGCCCAGCCCGGCCACTGCGTCACCCTGCCGCCCCGACCAGGCCCGGCCACGAGCTGGCCGCCGCGATGCGAGGAAGCCGCGCCTTTGCGTCGTGCTTCCGTCACCAATCGCGCTGCCAGGCACCGTCGCCGCCGCGATCCAGCAGTCGCCTCGGCACCCTCGACCCCTCAGCCGCCTTTCCCGACCGGAGTGAAGACCATCGCCGGCCTGGCCGGCCGGATCTAGCAACCCATCGCCACCGCTCCATCTTAGCCTTTTCCGGCGAGCCGCCGCCTCCATTGGCCACGCCGATGTCATAGATCCGTCGGGCTCACCGAGCCGGTTCCAATGGTACCCAACACGACCACTATCCGGCAAGGAATCACCGGAACCCGCCAGAAAACCAGAATTTCTGGAATTCGCTGGAATTCACCGGATCTTCCGCGGAGCTCACCCAGTTGGACTCGATCGAACGTCGAACGCCGATGAGCGCCGAATTGGAGCTCCGAGACGCGCGACGAAGCCCTAACCGTCGTAGATTGCTGACGACGTGAGGTATAATTACCTCCGATTTAATTAGTTAAAATTGAGATGATTGTTAGCATAACATGCTACAATTGAGTAGTTGTCATGATGAATATTAGCACAGTATGCTAGATTTGATTAACTGTTATGAGTAATGCTAATTATGAGTGAAGGGATGATTGTATGATTTGAGTAATTGCGAATGAATAGTAAGTGATCTAATGAGGTAGATCGAGTCTCAGCATGATAAGTGATCTAACAAGATGAAGTAAATATGAGCATGCTAATCTAGTGTGATGTAAAAATACAGTAAAATTATTATGAATAGGATTAGTTAGAATTATTTTTCATACTTATAATTATTTGATTGTTGATTGATGTTTATTGAGTTTGATGCATCATTTAGTTAGCAGGCGTTAGTATTTAGTTTTGATGTGTAGGTACGAAGTAGGAGCTCGCCGCCTAGGCGCGATGACACGCTTGGAGCTTCTACCAGGTCCGTTAAGACTTCTCTCTGATTTTTATGATCTTTTCTATTGTATGTTTGATTTATTGCCTGCAGGACGGGTTAAGTGGCGTTTTATTGGATCCCACTTAACTCGGGCCATTTAACCAAATATTTTTCGGATTAATAACCCCTCGAGGATGAGATCCCTCAAGGTTGATTTCGAAAACAAGATCCACCAAAAGTTGCCTCCGGGCCTATTATATAACTCCCTACCCAAGCCTATATATATATATATAGTTTTCGCATTTCTGTGAGACGAGAGATGGAGAAATCGACTGGACGCACCATGCAAAGGATGCCGTGACAGTCAAAGCGGGCTCTGGATTAGTGCCAGCGGACTGTTCCATTCCCGAGGGATCCTGACAACTCCGCATTTGAGTTCCTCACACCCGGAGAACGTGGAGGTTTACGGGTACTGTTTAGTACAGCGCATGTCCGGACTTGTGGTTTAAAGGCTACTAAAGGCGACTGCGTAAGAGTACTCGGCCTTCGTGCTCAAGGCCAGGAGAAATATGGAGGTAAGGAGAGGTACTGAAAAAGAAGTGCAGAGAGTAGCACAGTACCAGCAGTAGATCAGTAAGTTCGGGATGCTACCGAGTCTGCAGCCCAGTGGCTCCTCAGTAGTGCCCTTCAAAGTGTTCACGTGAAGTATATGTTGTTTTCTTTCATATGAGAGTTTGCTCTCATAGCCAGTTTGTTATAGTTATTTTCTTTTCGGACCAGTAACGCTTGTTATTGACGTTTTTCCTATATATATGTAGGTGATAAGCACGAGATGGATGCGCCGGCCAGGAGGGAGGAACAATAAGGTCTTCTGCACACACACATTGGGTGATTGAATGTTTAATGTTTTGTTTATGATGTTATTTTATAAACATGCTATGATTAAATATTTGAGGCATGACAATGACATGAAATGAAATGATCAGAGTAGCGCAGCAAAAGTGTGATGGGTTAGGACCCAAAGTTTAGAGAATGATGAATATAGTAGATTAGAAGTCTGTGTGACTGCTATTATTGCTATGCGTATATATGTTTGAATATATGATTTTGACAGGGTGGCCCCTAATTGCATTTTTAGGGGAAATTCTCTCCCTTTCATTTTAGAATTTTTACTAATTTTGATTGTAATTGTGTTGGTGTGAAAATTTGTTGCATGTCATCCATGTAGTATCCTGTTAGGGTTTTATGCATTCATACATACATATAGCAAGTAGGATTTTCATCTTAAGACGCCGAAATTGGATCCGCACGAGTTAGGTTCAGGTTAGCCGACTTAACCGGGGCCTGTAATATGCCGGTTTGGTTCACGAGTGTGAACCGGATTTGGGGTGTTACATCTTCACCACACGTAGATCAACAATTGCATAGGTGTTGAAGAAATCTCTACACGACGTAGCATAAAATAATGCGCAAAAATTAATCACCCAACTAGTATCATCACTAGTTGTCAAGCAAACATCTCCACCATCAAGCATGAGTAGAACATCTTCTGCTACAACATAAACAGCCTTATCACATTGACCTTTATTGTCGACATCCTTACCATCTCTTACAACATTTTGTAACCTTACCGTCTCTTACATCATTTTTGTATTTGAAGCAATTCTGCTTCTTATGGACAATTTTATCACAATAAAAGCACTTGAAGGTCTTAATTCTAGATTTAGACCTTCCTCTACTTTTGTCTCTTCCACCTGGATTCTTACTCTTTGATTTCCCCGAGAACTATCTTCAAAAACTAAAATTTGAGACAAATTAGAGAATGTTACCTGTTGTGTTTTCCTTCTCACCTCTTTATTTAAAAGACAATTTGAAACTATTGCAAAAGTCAGTTGCTTTTTAGAATTATTCAAAGAAATAACTAAAGGTTCCTAAGACTCTGTAAAGTATTTAATAATAGACAAGGTTGTCAAACTTCATCAAAAGACATATTCAAACTAGATAATTGAGTTAGTATACTTTCCATTTCATTGATGTAGTCACTGACCTCTATCTCATGTTTGTACCGAGGATTTATCAGCCTTTTTGACTAGCATGTTCCAATTCCGAGGAATGTCTCTCTCATAGATATATAAGGGTTTATCTCAAATTTCCTTGGCAGTCTTTAATCCAGTCACATAGTTATATATGTTCTATTCTAACCATTAGTTATATACGTTCTATTCTAACCATTGTCTGATCGAAATCATACACTGCCTTTTTATCTTGATCCATTCAACCATGACACTCGACTATACCTTAGTTGTAGGTAGAGGTGGAATAACGGTGGGAGCTTTCCCTTTATAATCGGAGTAGTACTCAATGGTGGACTAAAATTCTACGACTCAGAAAGACCAAAAATTAGATCATATAAATCTTTAGTAAATAAATAATCAATCATATTATTCTTTTAGTAATGTCAATTAGACTAACCCTAAAGGGCAACAACCTTAACATGTTTTTATCTTTCATCTTGACACAAATGATTACAACCCAAAATCAAGACAAAATAAATTAAAAAAAGGCTCGAATACCTATCGTTGGAAATACATGCTCTGGTAGAAGTAACTAAAAGAAAATATTTCCCACAAAGACAAAATAAAAACAAACATAAGAAGAAATAGGACACACTACGATATAAAAATTTATGAAAATTTTCCTCTAATTAGAAAAAAGAGAACCAACCCACTTAATACATTTAATTAAAAAAATCTCCAACAATCAAGTATCGAAAATATAATTTAAATAAACTCTCCTAAAACAAATCAAATCAACAATAATACATCCAAAAATTAACCCACATCTCAATTGAAATATTGATCAACCTCACATTTTTTATTGCGACATCGATCTTCAACTTGAGAGTGAAAAATACTTTTTAAACTTCCTCTCTATGAATTTTTTATATTCTAAATTATTTAAGATATTGTTGTCCTACTCAAAAAACGATCTATCCACCTAGAAGAATATAGGTAGAAACCATAGTCTCCTCATTAAAAACATAATCACCAACCAACCATAATTTAAACATAACTAACAACCACAAGCATGAAAAACTAAGACTCAAAAGTGTCCCTATTTGGATTTCCAACACGAATGGGTACAACATGGTTGTATAGCAAACGCTCCTGCACACCCACAGTTCTCTATACAATCTATACGTACTCTCGCACTTCACTTCAACTCCTAACTTTCAGGAGATACCAAAGGCTTTTGTTAAACGTTTGGACGGAGCTCGCAGCGGCACCGCCTCGTTAAAAGGTCCAACAGGCGCCGTTTGGCACGCCAACTTGATTGAGAACAGTAGAGGTCTGGTCTGGATGGGATAAAAGAGATTTGTGAGAGAGAATTTTACACAAAGTGGCAAACTTCGGTTCACCGTCAAAATTTTTGACATTAGTGCTTGTGAAGCCTTCTTACTGTTCTTCTTCCCCAGTTTTTGGTGCCTGTTTTAGGTGATAACCAGAGAGAAATTGTCAAAGGAGAGGAGGTGGCGGATCATCGAACAAGTACAAAGCTACAATGTAAGTGATCAGGGCCGGGTTTAATAGGTTGACTAAACGTTTATTTTTTAAACAAAAAAAAGTAGTTGGACCGGGCCCAAACAAACAACCGAGGCCGGCCACCATAGTAAATCTGTAAATGGCGCTAGATCTGACCTTTTCGAATTGCTAGCTAGACGGAGTCGACCAAAAACAGTGTGGATTTTTACCACATTTGAGCTCCATCGGCGAGGAATAATTACCAAATTAGTTAGATTGTTTTTAGCAGAAATTCTTTTATTTGGCAGGTGTATGAACTCACGGGAAAGAAGCTAATAAAAATAATAAATATATTCTTATTAATAAAAAAACTCAATCCTGACATCGGGTTAAAATGACAAGATTTAATTAATTTAAGTGTAATGAAAATAATAAATCAATTAATTATAATTTTTCTTCTCGTTCAACTAGAATCTTTAAAATAAATCATATATATAAGATACTATATTATTATATTTTATTTAACAGAGAGTTAATCCATAAAAGTAAATTCAAGTGTAGTATAAATTGCCAGTGGCTGTACATCTCGCCTAGGACAAGTTAAATTACCAGAGGTACATCGCACATGCAATGGGCCAATTGTGCAGGACCATTATCTTGGGGGTCCTTTCCAGATTGGCTCCGGACCCTTCACACAGTGATCTGCTTGTACTTCTTGCTCCATGTGCATGCATATGTCAACGCTCTACAGTATCGACCTTATTTAAGTTCAAAGAACCAATTGTTGGAAAAGGGACCACCGCTACCAGGCCCACCCAAATCACAAACAGTTACCCATATAATCCAACCAATTACAATCTATGTTAATTTCATAATACCAAAATCTTATGTCAACTTAAAACGCTACGATAGAGTACAAATATTAATATTTTTCGAGTCTCCTAGTAACCTCAAAATCTTGTCGACTCAAAAGTCTCGTCCAGGATGAACAAAATCTGGGATTCCATGCAGACAAAGACATGGTTCCCCCGTTAAAGGAATCAGGAAGTTCGGTTACGACTTTGAGAGGGTTTGCGGTGAGGTAGAAGAAGAGGGCGGTAGGAAAATAGGCCAACCGAGGCTTGAATTGTCCAGAGAGCAACGAGTAAGGCCAAGAGAAAGACCCGGATGAATCACTTTTGTGCTAGAAGCCTACAACAGAATTTGCTATATATAGCAAGAGAATCCCAACCAAAAAAACCGTGCTAGCAAAAACAAACAGCCAAATCCATGGCAGCCCAAAATCGGCCATACGATGTATCATTCAATTCACCGATCAATCTCTATTACCATGATCAGAATTAGAGAAAGCAAAAGATGGGTACCGGTAGTCTGGTACTGTGTGATGGTGGAACGTACATGCGGAAGTCACTATCTGATCAGCTCTCACTCGCCTGCTCATGTTCTTGAGTTTTTTAACCACGTGAAGAGCACAAATTAAGAATGGAGAGAGTTAAGGTGGGAGAGGTTTCCAAGAGCACGCTTGGCTTGAATAAAAGGGGACAGCCCATCTGACCTCTGCCCTCACAACTCCTAAGGGAATGTCTGTCCACTTTGGTTTTCCAACATATGCCCTCCATTGCGAACTTCGCCATGAACTCCCTGTACATTCTGGAAACCGCAGTATTTAGTATGTACACAGACGCCCCAAGACACCAAGTTCAAAAATTCCATCACTTGTTTCACAGACAACCAACGTCTGCTCGAATCTCACTCTCATACTTTTCACATCGCCTTTAGGGGGACTTCATTATGAACCCAATAATTGTTCTTTTTTATTTTTTTACTGTCTACGTACTTGTAAATAAACACGGTTACAAATTAAGCAGGTGTAATGATATTAGAATCATGACCTTGTTGGTACTGATCCTATGCAAAAGCCCTCATTATCACTCAATCATATCTAATTTTTGTTCAATAATAATAATAATAATATCAAATTTGATCGTTTGAGTAAAAACATGTAATCAAAGAGATTATATTGCACGCCGGAGAAAGTATATAAAAAATGTAATCATATTTTTTGGAAGCACACATAAGGGTGACTCACCTAATCAATCAAGAGATTAATTTTGATATAGTCTCAAATTAATCAAATATTATCTCTTGGCATTTCTCTTATAAATTAGTTTGAGTTAATGATAAAAATTTTATAAATATTATATCTTCTTCCTAACGTTAAAGAAAAAAAAGTTAACGTGTTTTCAAGGAAATGGATGAAAATCATTTGGGCTTGGATCTATTGATTATGTTATTGTCGGTGGCGACCTAGTTAAGTTAGGGAAGCGGTGGGTGTCATTAGAGTGCGCCCATGATAATTGTGTCGGTTTCATCATCTATAAACATGGACAGAGTCGTCGATAACCTTTTCCATGAATGGCCACGTCTTATAGGGATCATCGAATCAATAGCAATAAAACCTCCTTGAGGAGGCTCCTCAACAAATAAGTGTATGGGCAACAAAATCGTTCGGGGGCTTGCTTAATTAAGAATAAAAAGGAACTTCATAGAAATACCATGGATTAAGGTTGTGAATTTAATTTTGTGAGTAAAAAGAGAAGAAATATAGTAGAAACTTTTTCTAGGTGAACTTGTGACTGTGATGACTCTTATCCATTGATCTATTCCACTAAAAGACAAATTTTTATTCTATTTATATTTTATTATATATATTTAATTTCTAAGGAAATAAACTTAGATAACGAGCAGAAATACTCTAATAATTGATCTGATAACTTATGGTTATACGACTGATTCGGACGAAACATGGATTTGCAAGAATTACATCATGGTTTTTGGTGGGGGAGATGACTGGATGAATGTGTGGCGGAGGTTGGAAGGGAATGTGAGGGGAGAGGAGCTCGTGGCCATGGAGTCGAGCTTGTGGCCGAGTTTCTCCAAGGCAAGAACCTGCGACTTCAAAAACTTAAGGTAGTTGGCGGCTTCGTCGAGCATGGAGGCGGTGTCCATCTTGATCCCGCCGGGCACCAACCTCTGCAACACCCGAATCCGCTCGCTGATCCGCTCCCGCCGCTGCCGCGCCGCCACCGTCTGCGGGTCGCTCGAGATCCTCACGTTCTTCCTCCTTGGCTTCTCCACCGCCTCCGCCCCGAAGTTTACCGGCCGGAACGCCGCCGCCCGGTACATCATCTCCTTCATCTGCGCTATGGCCTCCATGTCCGGCTCGCCGGAGCAGGACGCCGGCGAGATGGAGCTTCTGAAGCTTATCTGCGCCATCTTGCTGGTCTGGTCTCCTCGCCTCTCCTGCTTCTGTCTCTTGGCCGGCTTCCGTGGGTCGCTCTTCGAAATGAGCTTGAAGCCGCCGCCGGCGGTGTCTTCGGCGGTGTAGCCGGTGGCTGGTGCAGAGTAGAGAATGCCGTAGTAAGGGTGGTGGCCATCTTCGAAGCTTCTCTTCAAGCTGATTCTTCCTCCGTTTACAGAACCGTTGGAGTTGACGAAGTTGGGGTCGGAATCTGCCGAGGAGGAGCTCAGATTCAACAAGCTCTTGCCGTCGGAGAGCACCGGCGCTTGTGAAACGTCGTCTTCTTCCATGGATATGTCTGTGTAGTTACTGGTCGTTGTGCCGCCAGAGAGCAAGCATTCGAGCTCGGAATCTAAGGAATCTACAGTTGAGATATTGATCAGATTGTATTCTTCAGAGCCACGATCCATGGCCGGTTGCAGGTCGCCTTGTGGGCAGTAGCTCGCCGGAATCAGCTCGTCGAGCCCGAGGTCGGCGGCCCAGATGGCGCCGGAGCCGGACTTCGCAAGAAAGGAGTCTGCGGCGAGTTTGATGGCTTCTTGGCGATAGAAGGCGGGCAAATTTGGGTCACCATTGATGGAATCGAGAGCTGGGATGAGCTGCTCCATAATGGGGTTCACTCTGTAGGAATGATCAATTGTGCTTGCGGCGCCGACGAAGTCTACTCCCAAGAGATGGTCGGCGCCGGCGAAGAGAGCTTCGGTTGAATCAATGGGACCGACGGCGGACTCGATTGAGCTTGAGCTCATCTCTTGCTGTGGGATAGCATTGTTGCTGCTCCAAATACATGGGGGATGGAGGGCTGCTATGTTGTCCCAGCCGAAGCTGTTCATTGTTGGTAGTAATTCCACTGATGGTGGATTGTTCTACCGGCAGAATTTAGCTAGAAATGAAGAACAGATGTATCAGATATATAGAAATAGAGTTCTCACTTAATCAAAGGTAATTTGGATTAAGTAGTTAATTTGATGATATTAGCTAGGGTTATTGACTTGTCAAAAAACATATATATTGAGGAAGCATGCAACAAAACTAATCCTTGCCTAGTGTAATCACTTACCAAATGAGAAGGTGATGATGATGACGATGATCAGAATGCTGCAACAACAGATTTGCTTGGTGGGTACTTTGGAAAAAGAGGAAATAGTATCATTCGCACAGCTAATATATAACTAAAGAGAAAGAAGAGGATGTGAGAGTGTTTCCTTTTGAGCAGTGATAACCGGGCTATAGGCAATGCTGCCGTGACTGATCTCTCTCGGTGCAAACGCTAATGAGAGATTTGGTTTATATAAAGAGGAGAGAAAAGGGTGGTCCCGGCAACGACTCGGAAAGGAGAAACCATAGTTCAAAGAGGTATACTATTTAGACAATTCAATAATTTAGTCTCTTTAGAAAGAGCAAAGAGTTGGGTTTTAAAATATAAGGCTTTTGATGCAAGGGTTGATATTTTTTTTCTTTTAGGTGGGGGAAGGGGAGAGGATTTCTGAAGATGGGGAGCATGAGAGCTACTCAGAGGAATTAGAATATAATAGAGATTAAAGAGAAAGGCCTGCAAACTCCTTTGGTTGCCTCTGAGCTTGTTCATGCGCACTGCCAACTCAGAGACGGCAGTAATAGTGCTTGTTGTATATTTACCGCCTTCCATAAACCAAACATTTATTCATGTATGTATACTTAAAACATAAGTGGTTCAAGCTCATAACTCGAATATCCAATACCGTTTCTATACGTATAACAACTTGTCATTGAAAGCAAGTAATTAATCCCCATTAAGTCAGTGGCTGTATATCCATTGTATATGGATATGTATAAATAGTGCATGTATGTGTAGATATAAATGCTGTGCAAGACTCAGAATACAGATGGATTATTTAGGACCACCTGCACTCTTGTACATCCTCGATTATATCTACGTACAAAGCTACATATAAGCTGGAGCTGGCAATGTCGATAAACATAGATATATATACATATACATGCAGTCTTGTTTTCTTGCTTTTATTATACTACTATTAGTATTTGAAGAACATATTCTGATAGATTAAACAAGTACAATTGAGCATTTTGGCGGGGGAAGTGGAACATAGTTTAATAGGTCAGGACATAACTGAAAATCGTTTGAGAGATTTGCAGTTAGAGACTTGGAGAAGTCCAAGAACATTTTCTTAGCCGAATTGAATATAAAATTTGAAATGGGTTGCTTGAAAAGAGGGGAAAAATGAACAATAATCAGAAGCAATAAGGCTTGCAACTTGCCCCTAGAAATTTGTCTTTGCACATTTGTGTAGAGATAAAATCTTTTGCTTGTTATAATAATGCTTCACATGCATACCATGAATACAGCTGATCAGTGAATGGGTTGCCGCAACATATATACATATTTCTCCTCAAAGAACTAGGACCTGTTTTTCTTCTAATTTTATATGTGATCTACTTCTCTAAATTTCAGAGCTCGATTAACAAAACCCAATTGACTATTTTGGCATGAATCAATGTCTTATCATATTATGGCCCATCGCCATTAACATATCTCAGTCTCACCATGCAAAGATCAATGTGTTAAAATGGTAATAGCCAGGTAAAACATTCCCATCAACCAAAGGCTTTTTTATTATTATGTTATCTATCATATTGTTCATCTTGTATTATTAATATGCTTAGGCCCACGTGTCAATTATGAAATTATGGAACTACAGTGGTTAGAAGGCGTTTATAAGTGTGGCCCCTCAGGTAGATTAAAATATTTGTCATCAATGAACACGTAGAATACCTCATAGATAGAGAGATTATGAAGGGTCCCTTTGTGTGTGGCTAGTTCACTTTCATCCATGTTATATCCGGCAAAGACAGATACTACCCGAGCAACTGTCCAATTAAAAGTCATTTCTTTTTTCAAGAGGTAATTGCACTTTAAACTTTGTGCATCTATCCCTAGAAAACGATTCCCCTGTCCAGATCTTCAGTTAAACATGTCGCTTCCTCAAATAATTAGTCCTTGTCCTTCTAATATATTAAATATATCTTTAAATGAAACGATATATTGTAATAATGTAATATATTATCATTATAATTTTGTTATATTTTTATTGATTAAATCTTTTACTTTTCATAAGAGAATGCCTTTTAATTCCTTCTTTATTGATAAGATTTGATTAACGTGAAGCCCAATTAATTATAGAATGACGGATGCTATTTAGGGGTGTGTGTTTGTAATATTGTGCCTTGTTACATTAAGATTTGGGGGTTAATTTGATACCCTTTGTATCATTTTGTAATTAGTGGATTTTTTTGGGTTTCTTAATTATGAAAATCTTAATCTAACTTAGAGAGTAACCAAGCATATATATGTTAAAGAAAAAATAAATATCAACAACAATTAATACTCATGTGTCAACGATAGTTTAAAATTCGAAAATCACACTCCACTCGGCATGTCATAGATTGGAGTTGACATGGAGTCAATTCTAAGCCGACTTGGAATCCCTTTATATTAAAATTTTAATTATAAAAATAAAAAATTATCTAAAATTAGTATATATTGGTCTTTTCATGATTAAAATTGATAAATACATTATTTGCATTACTTAGATACATTGATTTAGCTATTCTAAATCAAAAATAATATATTATGATAATTTTTATGACATGACCACTAAAGTCAATTACAAAATCAATAAGTATAGAGTCATTCATAAAATTGAGCCTAAGTCGAGTTGACTAAAAAAAATTTAAAATTTAAAAAAGTTTTAAAAGTATGGACTGTCAGATTCATTTAATAGTAGTCCTTGGCTTGGGACGGTTGGATGATAAGTGTTATTTTATCCTCATCACAGAAAATATTATCATAAGAAAAATACTAATTTCTATATATTATTGTATTTCATTAATTTCGAGTGGGTTCTTACTTCTTTGCTTGTTCGTCTAGAAATATACGAGTGAATTTCTTCATATGAGTGTCGTTGCGAACCAAAATTGAAGTACGTCAACAAGAGGATCGTCGAGAATATAGTTTCTCCGAGGATGTAAACTAAGCCCCTTCTATCTTGTTATATATACGCTTGTCAACATATAAATATATGTAATTAAGTTCCAAATATGGTATCATAAATGTTACACTTTCATAACGGGTAGGTGACATACAAATTATACGTCATCTCAATGAATCATGAATGGTATCACCTAAAAACTTCTTTTTAAAATCAGTAAGTTGAGGATAGTACTAAAGGTTAATGAATTCCAATGAATACAAGCTGCATGTTTAGGGTTCTTAGGTACGCACAATCTTGATTTTAATTCGAACCTAACTGATCAAGGCCTACCCACACTGTTTTAACTAAGAAATGACTAATAAGAAAAAACTACTATTTGGAATCAACCTCTCAATAAATAGAGTGGGCCAACGTCATAATTGGGACGTCGATTAACGTTTGTTTCGTGAAAATAAATGTGTCAAACAGCGACACTGCCCAAATTCCTAGATAGTGATATTTTATCAAAACCCTACATTTTTTTTACCAATTATGCTCAATTTTCTATCCAATCATCCACCTTGTCATATCTCCCTTCAATCAAAATGTGTCAAACAGCCACACTGCCCAAATCCGTAGATAATGATATTTTATCTAAACCCTACATTTTTTTTACCAATTATGCTCAATTTATATCCAATCATCCACCTTGTCATATCTCCCTTCAATCAAAATCGATTAAACTCGCTAGATTTTTCTTTTGTTTAAGATAAAAGGACAATGGCATTTTTTTAAAAAAAATGACGACTATGAACAGGGACGGCTCAGTTACTGCCTTGGCATTATCTCACCAAGCAGCTCATGAGCTGTCATTTTTCCTAATTCAGCCGAGCCGTTGTGTTGCGGCTAGGCTTGTCGGCTGGGCTCGTGGGCTATTCCCTCGGGCCCACCTTTTCAATGATTGCTAGCGGATCCGAGGCGCCACGTGAAATACACAGATATGGACAGGTGTCAATATTCGTGTGGCTGATTTGTTATCAGATCGTGATCGCCTCGCGTGGGCGCATCAAAACGTAAGAGCTGTAATTGGGACCATGATATCTCGTTTTTCAGGCTCCACCAATCCCCTCCTCTCCCTAATGACTGCTCTAGATGCCAAAGAATGATTCTTACATATGGCATAAAATTATTATTAACGATTAAACAGTACATTCTACACAATTTGATTTTGATGCATTTTCAAAATTAAATACTTATTAAAGTAAAATCCAGTTTATAAATTAGAATAAACGATAAATTTTTAACTTGATTAATTATTTTTAAAGAGATAATATAGCTCGTTATATTGTACTTTAGTTAAGTAGTTATAAATAATATCAGAGCTTGGTAAGCTAGATTAGAGACGTCGGTTAGGCTGTCGATTACAAGTTAAAGAAAGTTATGGGGTGTGACTAACAACGAGCCAAATATAAGAATTTTAAAATAAAATTTATTAAGGTAGGTAAATTATAAGATCTATCAACTTAGTTTCACATTTAATATCTATTAAGATAAGATTCTATTTATAAGTGAGAATAAAATATAAATCTTTAACTTGATTAACCATTTTTAATGAAATAATATAGTCCATCATGCCTCACTTTAGGCCGGGTCCTTATATTATTATTAAACGATTATACAATTCTACCCTACATTCTACACAATTTAATTTTGATACATTTCGGGTAAACTTGTATATTATTAAACACTACATTCTACCTTAGAAGTTTACATTTAGTTATTTTCAGTTAAAATATATTTCTTCCTTAATTCACAAGCGATTGAAGGGTAGCCGCTCATCTTTCGTTATGTGTACTTGATAGTAACTATTTTTATTGCAAAGTTTTTCTGTCGTAACTTTTTATAGTAAATGTTGCAATTACTTTTCATGTTCATCAGATATTTTCTTCGCTTGAGTAGCTCTACTAGATGTAATTCAATATGTTCCTGTTCAGCAACGTGATACGCATGGCGCATTTAATGCCATTTATTAATTAGTTGTGACAGAGTATTTTTATATTGCAAAGAATGCTATAATGTTTGTGTGTACGTGGTTTTTTTTTAAAAGACTAGAGACTAACTCAAACCATAATTTTACATACTTTGTTAGTTACCGTACCGAATTTATAACCTGTACATGAAATATTTGGTGTTATTGGTCAAATTAAAATTTGACCGGATTTTAAAATTATAATAAAATATTTTATTAAATATTTAAAAAAATTATCATTAATATTTAATTGTCAAATATCTGTTAAATTTTTGTAATTTTCAACAAAAATATTAGATTTGGTGAAAATTTCAAATTTAAAAGCTAGTATAGATTAAAGTGGTGCAGAGGGCTAAACGTAATGGATTTAAAGGCGACACATGGTAAATGGAATACAACCGACACGCACGGCCAATCACACACACGGCCAATGACAGCGAAGCAAGAAAATTGAGAGCCTGCTAGGCATCTTTTCCTAACCAACGGGTCAGGCCGTAGGGTACATTATGATCTCGAGTGTTACTCGGTGCCTGCTAGACATTTTTTTCCTTCAAATTCTCACAAATTATTAATAGGAATTCTATGGGAAGTGACGGTTACTGTTGTGAGCATTAAATTTCATATGCATGATTTTCGGAGCTAAGTCAATCTATGTGTGCCAAAAGAATGAGATTGGAGAACCTCTTGCCGAGTATACTACATGCCTTCTCATCTGTGTCTTATAAAAGCGCAAGTAACGAGCCTTGTATGAAAGCTGCCATGAACTACAAAGAATTGTGCCATTTGACGTGCATTGTTTGATCCACTCAGTGTGGCCCATCGGCTCCATGACAGTGGGGCACTCGCTTGCTATTCATTTACTCATCTCCGACGTATAACCTTCCCATTTGGCCACCATGAAATTAAAAATGCTTGATCAGTCGTCCATGAAGCCTGTTTTTCAAAGGCACTGTCATTTTGAAGACGTAGAACATCAAATTTGATGTGCGTACTTTGTCGGCCTTCCTTCCTTCTATTTGGTGCGTACTATAACCAAGAGAATTGCTGTGTAAAACTTCCTCGCAGTGATTAACGTAGAAAATTAACCAAGACACGGACAAACTTATTGCTGGCATGATTCGGGGAAGACAAGAGGTTGGAATAGTGCAAATGCTCATCTATTTCCTTGTCCCCCTTACCATGAACTTCGTTATAATTGGACAAGGACGGACGGGGCCGGGTCGGCTGATGCAACGCGCATCCGATCCATACTCCACCGATCTGATTTAGATTTAGGCTCCTTCTTAGTTCTTACAACTCATTCTCATATATTCAAATGAGACCAACAATTTGGTCTAATCTAACCCTATAGAAAGTGTAACAATCTTTCTAAGTAAGTAATCATAGTAGACTTAAAAGCAATGAATAGAACTTGACCAACGATTTGGTCTAATCTAACCGTATAGATAGTGTAACAGTCTTTCTAAGTAAGTAATTATAGTAGACTTAAAAGCAATGAATAATTGACATGAACCATCCAACAACCTGAATTAAAGAGGAGTTGCCTAATAAGTCAGATTAAGCAAGGGGAACAGAGCTCAAGCTCTTTGCCGACAATTTGGTCTAATCTAACCCAATAGAAGGTGTAACAATCTTTCTAAGTAAGTAATTATAGTAGAGTTAAAAGCAATGAATAGAACTTGACATGAACCATCCAACAACCTGAATTAAAGAGGAGTTACTTAATAAGTCAGATAAAACAAGGGGTACAGAGCTCAAGATCTTTGCCGACTACACATGAAAATGTGATTCAACTTCGTTTTCCAGGACACTTCCACGGAAAATATATGTTCACGAGCCGAAACGGGAAGTGGGTTTTGTCCCTATTCGAGTGCTGACTTGTTCCAATGGGCCAACCTCGGCTTCATTATTCGCAACGGAGACGTTGTTGCCCACAGACGAAAGCGTGGGGAACATGGTATATGCGAGTATTGTCATTGCACAGCGTAGAGACACGTGCACGGCGACCAAACCTGCACACGTGAATCCCTGAAAAGAAACTTAAGTCCACCACATGTCCATGCCAAATAGTTCGAAAACGATATATTGAGGATGTATCAACCGCTAGCTTAAGAACTTTGGATAGTCACTCAGAAAAAAAAATCGCTTTCTCCCTTGAACACGATATTGGTTTTGTTAATTTATATTCAGCTTACCGACCTCTCAACAATGTCTTCTTCAAACATTGGGCGGAGGCGAAACTTGGAACAGAGCTATTAAGGCTCTAAGAGTCACAGGCTAAGGCAACAATCTCCTCTAGAAGATCAAGGAATGTTAAACCAGTTCTAACCTTGGCTCTAATACTATTCCTGATAAGCTTTACGACCTTAAATGAGCATTATACACCGCTATTTATCGAAAAACTAGTTCGAAAAATAAAATAATTTTCTTATTAATTTAGATTTTAACGTCGGATAAACTCAACACTGGGCATGAAGATGTAACAATACCCAATTCTTGAATAAATGTTAACGCAAGTTTTACGTGTCGAATTAAGGTGTGAATTACCCAAAGTTTTATATATTTATTGAAGGGGGAAAATCTATGGTGGATGGTATATATATATATATATATATATATATATATGCACACACAAAGTTTTTATTACTACAGATACAGATACATACAAATTAGGACAAGTTGGGCCTTGGCTTACTCACCAACAGCTATGTGATGCGGAGCATACCTCGTCTGGTGGCCCCCTTGGGCTGGCACATGTATGCTTTTAGATCATTGGCTCCGTATTTATATTTAAATTGTAAAGAAAATCCAATTCGTTGTTATGAGCTAATTAAAAATTATAAAAATATCGTGACCCTTCCCGGCACGTCATGAAAACACAACCTTGAGTTGAGTTTGATTAGCAAGAGGTACAAAAAAGATTACGGGAAAATAGAAAAGAAATGACATGAAAAATATGTCTTAACATTTTTTTTATCACAAGAAAAAGTGATTTGTGGTCAATTTCCTGTATTCTACATTTTTTAGAAAGAAAAAGCATACAAACATATTATATTCTTTGAAAATATGTGAATTGCGATGTTGTCGTGAGAAAGTTTGCACTGTACATGCATGTTAACTAATTTCCTAGATTATACATTCAGTGAGATCCCCTTATTACCGGGTGGAATATAACATTTCTCGATTATTTAATTCAGTTAGTTAGTCTTATATCCAATGTTTATTAGAAAAAATCTCCTATATTTATTAGAAAAAGATCTATATCGATAATTTTTAATTTAAATAATCATTTTTGAAAAAATAACTATGCTTATCATTTTGCACTAATTAAACTAAGTTATTACACATTTAAGTTTTAACACATAGTTTTAAGATTCGAGACTCGGTGAGCCAGCCTGGAGTTGATTCCAAGCTTATTTAAGTCATTTATATTCGTCTTTCTACACAACATAACATGAAATATCATGTACCTCGTGAAATAAGCAATTATTTACAACATATGACAAGAAATAAAAAATTGTCTAATTAATATTTTCTCTAATTTTTATTCAGTTAAAAAGACTTATAATGACATTTAAACTGTTTTCATTATACTATGGAATCTTATTTTATATATATATATATATATATATATATATATAAGTCGAAAGTTTAATTTGGAATGCTAGCTAGTGGAGTCGATTTGAGAAACTTTTCGAAAAATAAAATTTGTAAACTCATGTTTCAATATTCAAGGTGGATTATATTGTTTCCCAAACAGCAATATCTACTCACTATCGATCTCACGCAGCACAAACCTTTGGCCATAATATCATCGAAAATAATTTAGCTAATTTATTCACTCTTCATTTTTAAAAAAAAATTATTTTTAATAACTATCATTAGGGTGACTAATGCAGCCGAGCCAAGTTCAGCTTGTGTTCAAACTCAACTCGAATAGCTCGAAGCTTGTTCGAACTTAATTTGAAATTAAACGAATTTTGAATATACATGCTCAAAATCGACTTGAACATTTTTTATGTTATTTAATTTTGGCAAACTTGAAATTAGTTCAAAACCCAACTCGTTTTTAAGCTCGAAACTAGGCCTAGGCCCACACTCAATTAGGACTAGGCCTAGGCCCAGGTAGGCCCACACTTAATTAGGACCAGCCCAGGCCCAATTAAGCCCACACTCAATTAGGACTAGGCCTTCCCAATTGAGCTATACCTCATGCTATTTTGTTATTTTATTATATATAAATAAATGCAACCGTCTACAATTAAACTTATTAATACACATACACATACCCCCCCCCCCCCCCCCCCCACACACACACACACACATATATATATATATATATATTATCTTAGTCAGGGTCAAATAATATTTCTATTTCAAACTTTAATTTAGATCATTTGATTACAAGGATGACCCAAATTTAATAAAAACACCCTCACCACCACCCTCCTTTAGTACGCAGTCATAGTCAATAATAATATTTATTTATAATTTTAAATTTATTTTGAATATACAAATAATATTATGTATACTATTATATTATATTACCGAGTCGAGTTCGAGTCAATCTACGAGTCGAGTTCGAGTTATAATCGAATCAAGTAAAGTCGAACACTGTATTGCTTAAGCTCGACTCGTAGGATTCGAGTTCGAGTCGAGTCCGAGCTCGAGCATTTAAATGTCAAGTTTCAAGTCGAGTTGAACCGAACTGAATGCCAAATGCTCACGAGCTGACTAACTCAATTAGCAGCCCTAACTATCATTGCTGATGACCTTGTGAGAGTTGCTTATAAATTGAAAAAATATATTATTGGGATAATCCCGTCATTTATGGGAGAGGCAAATGACTTATACGTAAACTTTGGGAAAACCTTAATCACTGTGTTAATTTTTAAAGACTCGTTGATTTCAATTTAACCCGTGGCATATGTAAGATAAAAAATGGACGTCTTTTCATTCACCAGTCATTTTTAAGGAAGTCAACCATTATTGATGCTAGATCTATCAACCTCAAAACAATTGGGCTAAAGTGTAGATGATCATGGCAAAATATGACAGCATGTTGAGGCTCAGGAAGAGGTGAAGAGCTGACCTCCAACTTTGCAACTCAAAAGCTCTCTTACGTGATAGGCTCAGTACTCACTCCTCTCTCCCTCATGACCTGCAAACTGGTCAGTGCAAGGATGGCGCCATGGGGGTGTTGTTGGATATCTTCGCCAAGTCGAATTGATGCCGTATGGCAGAATGGAGCAGGGATTGTGGTGATGACAATTGAAGAAGTTGTACAGATCTAGGCAGGGTTTGGATCTATTGTGATCCATGCAGGAGAGGATGAAGGGATCTGGTGAAGTCACACCAAAATATAAGCAGGCAAGTTTTTCTCTGAAAACTAGTGAGAATTGTCTTCCATACTGAACAAAACAATATGTGGTTAAAGCTCGGGAGAATTTGGATTCATGACAGTACTGCTCCAAACATTGGTGTGAATAAAAGGATAATATAGGTATGAGTAGATTTTCGATCTTCCTTTTTCTTCCACCCTGCCCAAAGAAGTCAAAGACATGGATCCTAATTTAGCATCAATTTCACCTTGATGCTAAATATTGCCACTCCTCAGTTTCAAAGCATATTACTTGTTAGCCCTAGATGCTCCACGGGATTCATATCACTCCACAGTGAGAACCTATTGTCCTCAATTTAAAAACACATTGCCTTACAAAGCAAAAACTGTTCTTTCATGCCGGCAAATATGAGTGCAGATCAAACTGCAATACAGCAAGCACTCCTGGAGATTTTATTTTCCCGTCTCGCAAAAAGCCCACAGACCCAAAATTGTAGAGAAGCAGAGAAAATTGCTCAATTCTGCAATACGAAACAGAAATGGAAGAAATTTGAAGGACTTTCCAAGCAGCTCTTACTGGTGAAAGTGAAAAATATTATACCCCCATCTTGGTGGCTTATAATCCGACACTCTTCTCTAGTTTCTGAATTTGGTTCATAAATATCCATGTCATCTGCGAGGTGCATAAAAGAAATCATAAACGAATAGAAATGACATAACTGAGAAACCAGATGCAGAGCGCAAAAAAAACATATAGTACCATAACATGTGGAGCAATTCGAACACAATAAACAGGAAAACCGGTGTAGAATTTGAATGGTCCACCACCCTTCAATGTCTTCAATGCGCAGTCCATAGAACCAGTGTAGGGGTATTTCCCAGATGCATCTGGTTGCATTTTCTGGATCTGAGTCTTCACATAATCAAACGGAAGGCTACAAGCAGATGCAAAAAATCCAGAGACAGCACTTGCTCCTGAAGAAGCAACAGAAGATAAAGGATAGCTGCATATTTTTATTCCTCGAGTACGTATACCAATGCAACCAAAAGAAAATTAGAATCTGAAAAAAAATTATCAATATGATTTTAACATATTATAAGCATGATCTGTCTGTTACTTGTTTTCTATCAACAGCTACTATTTATCTCTATTGCCAATGGAACAGATTTTTTGTTAAGAATTTTACATTCTCTACAAACATTAGTCATAAACTACAACCTAGCAATGCTTAAAGGGACGAGTCTTGCTAAAAGTGCAGTGAATAAATGATGAAAGGCAAATGACTAATAAATGATGAAAGGAAAATGACTATCAGTATTTACCTAGATGAAAGTATATGGAATTGTTGATTCTTTAAATCTTTCATAACAACTTGTAGAAACATCTATATCTCATGTTTCACTTTTCAACCCAATAAGAAAAGAAAATGACGCATGTAGGTATAAAAGACTTCATCATTCCTAGATGTTAGTGATTGAATTACACCAGATATAGGAAGGATTTTAAGTGGAAAACAATGAATAGACATCAACATACCAAGGACAGTAGTGGTGTCAGAGAACTTAAGAGTATCCTTGAAAAACTCCACACTCTGATCATATGAGGCAAGCATGCCCATATTCAAAGCCATGGCTCTGACCACTGTCGGGCCAGCTCCTTTCCAGAGTGCCAGAACACCTTCATCAACAACGATACGATACAAAGCATGGAATGCATTTGTATAGTTTCGTCGTTGTGCAATAGGTAAAGTGGCATCAGCTTGCATACGAATGAGAGCCAGATCTGCGGGACTTCCAACACTTGCTCCAATTGCTCCAGCTGTAAGACCACAAATTGCTTTCTGATAGAGAGGAAGAGGTTTCCCATCATTTGCCTCAACTGCTTTGTTTGTTATAATCCTGAACAAAAGTGTGAAGCAAACATTATTTAGGATTTTCTTGATTTTATAATTGATAGTTTTGTACTTGAATATGGATCCATAGAACTATTAGGCTTTTATTTAGTCCTCTCATTATCAGCTCTCTTGAATCCATAAATATAACTGTCTAGATATTGCTGATTCTTGAATCAAATTTTATTTTGGTAGATTTCAAAGCTCCTTCTACTCATTTATTCTTCCTATCTTTCCTCCTAATTGATTTTAATTTTCTTTCCCCTTCTCCTAAATTCCTCTCTTTCTTTCTGCACCGTTCACCATCATATTAGTAATTGCTTCATGTAGTATATCCACTCCTTAAGTCCCATTTTCTCTCTTGTTCCCTCTTCAACACAAGAATGCAAAACACAAAAACTGGAAAGAGAGCTAAACCAATTGAAACTTAGATATGTGCTATTCGTTTCATGCCTTGAAAGTAAAGGACAATGCGGGAGAGAATCGGACAAATTACCTGAAAGAACCAAGCCGTGCAGTTGTATAAGTAGCTTGACGAAGTAATCCAGCTGATAGACCCTGTATGAATATATAAGTGAAGTGATGCTCTTTTGTTGCATTCCATAAGAAATTCAAAATCAGTTAGTGCTAATAATGAAAAATGACAAGATTAAACATCTTTCAACCATGAGTTATCACTTGTAAGGACGTATTATCGGTCAAGATAGCTTTATCTTACCCAATTTTTCAGGTGTTTCAGAAAACAAGGGCTAAAAAGGTATGACCAGTGTATCAAAACGTCTTCAATTTTTTTTGTCAGCCTCGACGTTGTCACTCATAAATGTAATGTAAACATACAGGCAGAAACTATGATCCAGTGAAAAGTCAAAAATGATTTTTCTTAGGTTGGGAAATTTTGAGAATGCATGTACTCAGACGAAAATGAGAAAAAATAGATTTAACCAAATTAATGGAAACACGAAGCAGTATGCACATCACAATACCTCTGCCAATGAAAAACAAACTCCTACTCTACTTGCTGGCTCATGAGGGGTGAACATATAAATAGCACATGAAACGCAAATCCACTTCTCGCCTACACAATTATATACTGTTGGTCTTAGATCCACTCAAGACATTGAATGGGAGGCCATCTATTACTTTCTCATCCAAAAACATTCCACTGGTAATTTGATGTCAAAATATTGAATTAGCGGGCAATCTGATGCACAATATATGACCAATCTTAGCTTTAGTGGGATTAGCTGATGATGACGAACTCCCTTAAAATGATGAAAGATTTGCAATGAGGTAACAAGGTCACTACATAATGTGTTTTCAGAGCCTTCTAGCAAGTCATATGAACAGACTAACAGCTACTTTTAAAATCTTCCAACATTAACTAAGATCCAATTGTTTTATCCGAAAATTAACGAATCGCTTCCAGATTTGTCAAGATAAAAAGAAAATAAAGAACAAACCTTGTAGAAGGCTCCCAAACCTTCTTCCCGGAACATTGTTTTGGCTACATGCAAGCCCGATCCCTGACCAAGCTGGATCTGAACCTGATACCACAAAAACAAAAACCACGAACAATAATCAATATAACAAATTCTACAAATTCATCGCTGACAAGACACGAGTAAACACATTTCCCACATCATTGGAAAACACCCTTTACCACAAACCACTAGAAAAAGCTACAGTCAGATGAAAACCGAGAACAAATGAACAAAAGGACACTGCTGTGAGACAGCCCAGAAGCTAAATACTGGATCTTTGCATAACCATAAATGAAGAAGCAATTAATCAAACCTTGATCATGTCAATGGGCTGAATGACGCAAGTGGCAAGCATTCCAGATGCGCCACCGTTCACAAACGGCTTCACGCTCGGCCACACTCCGCCGGACTTTGGCTTCGGCTCGGCCATCTCTCGGTAGATCGGCTCAAGCAGATATCACCGTGCCAAAGGTACCGAAAGCCCAAGCAAATACCAAAAGCTCTATAAAACTTGGAGGCGAATATATAAGTGGCGAATCAGAAACGGCAAGAAATGGTAAACAAATGGAACAGAGCTAACTCAGCTACCTCAGAGCTAACTCAACTACCTCAGAGCTAAAATGCAGTTGTCATCTGTGCACAACCTGTCTGCCAATGACCTCTTTGTATGCCTTTTAGCTCCAAGCGTCCAACAATGGGGTGTGAAGGTCAATGAATATGGTAGAGTTCAGACAACCATCCGTGGGGTGGACTCAAAGTACCAGCCTTGCTATCTGTCGAATCTTCTTTTTGCCATCTCTTCACTGCCTTCTACCTACCAATATTGAAGATCTAGAGAAAAAAAGTGTTCCAACTTCCATGCATTTACCATGCAACTAATATTGTGCGGTGAACTTTGACAACTAAACGTTTACCATATGCATGCAACTTGTTGACAAAACATAGACATTAGTCATGCAAATTCATAAGAACAAAGTAGAGAACACTGTAATGCACAGACGATTGAGATTATTTATCATAGATCACGCATCCACGACGACAACAATTGTGACAAATGGAGTGATATGGTGGAGAAAAGAAGGTAATAGTATCATTTGTGCAGTGCTGGTGGTATAAATCGGCAATGGCACATTTGAAGGGGATAATCATGGCCTGATAGAACGCAGGATTTATAAATTTTGAAATAAATATTTATCCTTCTGGCCCATATTCTTCCTCTTTGGAAATTTATCCAAAAAAGTATAAAATTTGGATAGATAAATTGAACTTTATTGAAAATAACTAAGTAGTCATTTAAGATGTTGCCCCCAAAAAGGAATTTACAACCGGTGTCATGGACTTCTATTAATCAAAAAATTTATTAAAAAAATAAGACTTTTTCATTGCTATATATACAAGATATTATTTACCTCCAAACATGATATGAGATAAACACGATATAAAAAGCCTGTCTTCGTATCTTTCAACTTAGTATATATCAAGGTTTTGATTTATATCAATTACTTGCGACAACAAACCCCCTCCTGCATCCGTTTTGTTGCTTCAAATCACCACAATTAGTATAGTTTCACACTTAATATAGTTTAATTAACAGTTTATAATTTTTAATTTTACTTTTATATTTTTAAACTTCACTGATTGTATTGATTGCAAATTCACTGTAATTCTTGTAACAACAAATCCAATTTCCCATTAGTGCAAGATTATCTTAACAAAAACCATGTTCTTGGACCACCGGCTCTCTATTCATTTATTTATGTGCACAAGGTGTATTAATTAGTCGTCACGGCACCAGATTAGAACCTATCTACGATGCAAGCATTTTGTATAGAAAACGCACATAAAAATAATATATAGTTATAGATAATTTTAACAGTATAAACAAGATGATATATAATTTTTTGTTGAATATTTCCTAAATAAATTTACTTCTACACTAGATTTAATATATATATATATATATATTATATATATATATATATATGGAGAAAATCTTCCTGTACTGTAGCACAGCCATCTTGGCTGTGCTGCAGCTCCAATCTTGGCCGTTGGATTAGCATCCAACGGCCAAGATCTAAAAAAAGGGGGGGGGGGGCCGGCGCCGCCGCAGCCGCGACGGCAGAGGGGCGGGAAGGCTGCCCGGCCACGGCGACGGCCGGGGGGCGCTGGCCACAGGGGACGGGGGCGGCGCGGCGGGGTGGCGGGCGGAGGCAGAGGGGGCTCGGCGGAGGTGGCGGGCAGGGGCCGAGGGGCGCGGCCGGGTGGCGGGCAGAGGCCGAGGGGGGCGCGGCGGGGTGGCGGCGGGGGCCAAGGGGGCGGGGCAAGGTGGCGGCGGGGGCCGAAGGGGGCGCGGCGGGGTGGCGGGCGGGGGACGGAGGACGAGGACGGGGGCATCGTGCGGCGGGGTGGCAGGCGGGGGGACGGGGGGCGTCGCGCGGCGGGGTGGCGGGTGGGGGACGAGCGGCGGTGGTGTCGCCCGGCGGCGGGCGGCGGGCCGGCAGGGGAAGACCCGGGGCGGCTAGATCCGCCGCCCCGTCGCCCGGCGGATACGTCGCCGCCCCAGCGGGGCGGCGACGGGCGGGCAGGGGGTGGCGTCGCGTCGGCCGGGGTGACGGCGACGGCGCAGCGCCGCAAATTTTTTTTTTTTTTATGGGGGGCATGTTTCAGCCGTTGGATTTGATCCAACGGCTGAAACACTGCGACACAGCCATCTTGGCTGTGCTGCAGTACAGCAAATCATCCCTCTATATATATATATATATTCAAATATGGATCTATATTAAATTCAGGCCCTCTGGACTTGGTATGAAATAAGTATTAAATCTTTCAATTTGAAACCCCACGTTGGGTGCATTAAGGGTTCAAAGACTCCAAACTAAACCACCATTTAATTTAAACATGTAAACTAATTTAATTCATTTCTATTATTTAATTATAATTGTGATACGTATTTTAAAAAAACAATTTTTAAATATAAATGTTGGTAATCCACGAATTCAATTTAAAAAATTGTAAAAATTCAGAATTTTCTCAATTAGAAATAGAATCCGTAACATAACAATTTATGAACACCCAGTCCGTTAATCACAGTATCTAAAAACTAAACTCATCCGTTTATAATTAAACATCCTTCTTTCTTAAATCAAATTCTATTTTTAACAATTTATAATCAGACATCCGTTTCCTAAACCAAATTAATCAGCTTGATTATTATAATCCAAAAATAAATCATAATAACCGAACTAAAACAGGAGCACCGAGGTAGAAGAGCTCTCCTTGGGAGGCGCGAGGTACGGCGGCACGTCCCTTCCCAAGAGAAGTAGGCCGGAGAAGAACAAAGACGGCAGCTTTGTGGAATATTGGAGTGGTCGGCTGCATTACGATCGGCCATTGATCGATCGTCTCCTCCTCGTCCTCGGCGAGGTGCGGCGACCACCGCCCATGGGTGCACCGAAGCAGCGGTGGACGTCGGAGGAGGAGGACGCCCTCCGCGCCGGCGTCGACAAGCACGGCGCCGGTAAGTGGCGCACCATCCAGATGGACCCCGAGTTCTGCCACCTCCTAGCCGCCCGCTCCAACATCGACCTAAAGGTACACCCCGCTTCCCTCTTCGCCGTCTTCCTGCTTTCGAGTTGCTCGGATTACTGGTCAAAACTGGGTGCCAATCTTCGATTTCGTTGTTGGGTCTTCTCCCTTTTGAAGGATAAATGGAGGAACTTGAGTGTTAGCGCCAGTAACATTGTTGGGTCAAAAGAGAGACCCGCCAAATCGCCCAAGTTGAAAGCGCTCCCTGCGCCGCCGCTTGCCGTGTCCTCGTCGGTTTCTTTTCTTGCTAAGCCCGTGCCTGCTAATCAACAGGCCAATCCGAAGTAGGTGGCAACCTTTTTTCTAAAAGTAAAAATTGTTTCTTTTTATGATTCGAGATTTATTTTATCGATTTTAGCTGGATGCGAAGTTGTTATGTTGAGTTTGGAAACAGTTGGATTATAGATTGTTTTCTTACTTCGTACCATCGTATGATTTTCTTGAAAAAAAAAGAGTTGTGCATAACTGTTTTATTTTAGGTATCATGCTCTTATCCTTGAAGCTCTATCCACCTTCAACGATCCTAACGGAACTGATGTGAGTG